>JAOPHQ010006029.1:0-140482 GCA_030340625.1 Merluccius polli
GTTTTTCAAAAATCGAACTAAACTTTATTCTTACAAAAGAAAAACAATCCGTGTATCATTCGTTCTTTTTATATTCAATTGAGAATCCAAAATCGGAAAATGAAAAAACGATTTGTTATTGCCTTATTCGTTTAAGAATCTGATACCAAAAAACAAATAACGGTTTGTTTTTTGTACTTTCGATGTTATGGTCAGATCAAAAATAGGAAATGAAAAAACTGGGCCACAGGCCGAACTTGATTTTGATATTTAATTTCTCCGATGTGTGTGACCAGGAAGTCTTATATTTATATTGACTTATATTGATCCAATCACAGCACTCTCCAGCTCTTTGTCCGATACATGTCTTTTTCACTTATGGTCGTGTTGAACACAGAATCTTCCAACACTCATTTCAGAGCATCGCTGGAGGCCCATCTGCTGCAGCATGGTGGAAATCTCTGCATGCGTCTTGCCAGTTTCAAATAAGTCTTTAATTAACGTATGGTTCCAGTGCGGCCATGGTGTCGATACCAAATTACTCCAAATAATACTGATTCATTGACTTACAATCACTGCTTGATTCTGTTTTTTCAGGCTTTCTTTCACACTTAACTGTTGACGAATTTGCTGCAAGCTTATCAAGTGCAACACACAAAGAAGTCAATAACTTCCTGGTCACACAAATCGGAGAAATTAAATATCAAAATCAAGTTCGGCCCGTGGCCCCGTTTTTTAATTTCCTATTTTTGATCAGAGCATAAAATCGAAAGTACGAAAAACAAACCGTTATTTGTTTTTTGGTATCAGATTCTTAAACGAATAAGGCAATAACAAATCGTTTTTTCATTTTCCGATTTTGGATTCTCAATTGAATATAAAAAGAACGAATGATACACGAAAACCTATGTTGTGGTCTCCTTGATTTATGGTTAATGATTTGTTGCATGTGTGTTATTTGTTTTGTTATGTGTTCCCATTACAATGAGGCTTAAATTGAAAAGGTTGGGACTTTTGTAGGTCTCGTCCTTGTATGGTGTGTTTTGGGGGGTATTCTTTTTTTTTTGGTTTGACTATCTTAAATGCCAGGAGAGAAACCTGGCTGGCGCCCATTATATAATAAGAAAATAAAAACCTGAACCGTCAAACTTGGGCAGGACTCAGCGGAACAGTCCTAGAATGGTTCAGGTCCTACTTGGAAGAGTGTGACGAATAAATAACAGCACATATAACAACAGGCTGTAATATCCTCACATAGCCACAAGGGAACAGGACCAAATATATAAGCTGTATTAACCGCACCTGGCCACCAGATGGCAGCATACATAATACACTAGGAGGCGGGCACACTGGGGGCGGGCGCTCAACACTAGCCAATCAGAGCATATTACACGTCATAGAGGCCCCGCCTGCCCAGGTACTATCGAGCGCACACAAGCAGGAGAGGGCAGAGACTCTACAGGCAGCGCATCTATTAGATATCCAGCTAAGAGTCGCTCCACGTGTGATTTATACAATTCCTCTCCTTTTGCTTCATAGATAATAGACCAAAACCTATAACAAATAAAGTGAGTTAAAAGCGATCCTGTGTCGGCGGCCTTCTTCCTCAAACAACACAACAACTTGGCGACCCCGACGTGATTCAGAGAGGAGAGGCAACGGACCGGGGGAAGCGGGGCCACGCGGCAGCGCACGTCTCGCCATCTCTGTCACAGGCGCCATCAAAACAGGTAAGCAGAACCTATTGACTATATAGAGGAAGCAAATGGCCAGAAATGTATGATTAATTTTGCTGAAGGTTAGAGTCCTTGGCGTTTCTTATTAATTGTGCTGAAGGTTAGAGTCCTTGCCGTTTCTTATTAATTGTGCTGAAGGTTAGAGTCCTTGGCGTTTCTTATTAATTGTGCTGAAGGTTAGAGTCCTTGGCGTTTCTTATTAATTTTGCTGAAGGTTTGAGTCCTTGGCGTTTCTTATTAATTGTGCTGAAGGTTAGAGTCCTTGGCGTTTCTTATTAATTTTGCTGAAGGTTAGAGTCCTTGGCGTTTCTTATTAATTTTGCTTGAGGTTAAAGTCTTTGGTGTTTTTTAAGGCTGAAGTCTCGTATGATACTGTGTTAAATTCGGATGTGTAGAAACCTGGGAAACCAGTGGAGTTGTATCAGATGCGATAAGATGTTGACTGGGAACATATTGCTGGCAATATTTCCATCCTCAAAGAACTAAGCTAACTTGCATGAATCATAATACCTTTTGTGTGATTAACCCTGTTATGTGATAATACTTGCTTGCTTTGCTACGGTGCATCTTTGTTTTTTCTGGAGTGGGGGAAGTGCATGTCTTGTGAGCAGTGGGTCTATGCTATAGCCATATCACACACCGGGAGCATAGACAAGATCTCGTGGGAGCTTGCAGGACCTGATGAAGTTACAAATCCTTGTAAGCCATATTTGGAGTTCAGGCACTCCACCATAGGTTTTAATCCTCAGACTCCATGTTTAGAGTTGTTAGTATTATCTGTAGTTAAAATCCACCTAAATAACCCCCCCCCCCTTCCCAAATCCCTCATAAGAACCCCCCCCCCCCCCCCCACTGGCCAAGAAGAGGAACTCTATGACGTGTAATATGTTTTGATTGGCTAGTGTTGAGCGCCCGCCCCCAGTGTGCCCGCCTCCTAGTGTATTATGTATGCTGCCATCTTGTGGCCATGTGCGGTTAATAGGCAAGGCAAGGCAGCTTTATTTATATAGCGCATTTCATACACAATGGCAACTCAATGCGCTTTACATAGAACAATAAGAATTGAAATAAAAATTAGAATAATAATCATAATAATAATAACAATAGTAATAAAAAATACAAGAATAGACAGAAATAAAGTACTATAAGAGCAACATAAAATCATGATTTAAAAGGACATAGTGCAATTAAATTTACAATTTAAAG
Source organism: Merluccius polli (assembly GCA_030340625.1). Classification (NCBI taxonomy): domain Eukaryota; kingdom Metazoa; phylum Chordata; class Actinopteri; order Gadiformes; family Merlucciidae; genus Merluccius; species Merluccius polli. The sequence goes on from JAOPHQ010006029.1 coordinate 2,922, forward strand.
TGCTTTGAACAAGCTCAATCATAAGCACAGGAGAAGAGAAGTGTTTTTAACTTGGATTTAAAAATGCTCACAGTTGGGGCTGATTTCAGTTTAGAGTAATACAGTTTATATATTTGGTCCTGTTCCCTTATGGCTATGTGAGGATATTACAGCCTGTTATATGTATTTGTTTTTGTTTTTCGTCACAATAGTTATAAAGTGCAGTTTGTATGCGCATTTGTTGAATATTAATTAATTCAGTTTTAAATATTACAGTATAATATATATAGATTTAATAATCTCTCTCTCCTAGGAGTGAAATCCCAGCTGACACAGCGCAGGTATTACCCTGTCCCCAGTGTCAGAGGAGCCATGGTGATCTGTACGGCCGACTGCTGAGGAGTGGAAAAATCCAAGTGGAGACTGGCCTCCTCCCATACATCGCAGCCTCCTCTCAAGAGCCAGTCAGAGCCTCCCCAGAACCCATCCAAAAGACGAGCCAGATTACAGCAGACGAAGCCAGACGCCACTGTTGTAAGCAGTGCGGAAAAACCTTTTGTCAATCTAGTAGTCTGAAGAGACACCAGCGCATCCATACAGGAGAAAAACTGTACCACTGTCAGCAGTGTGGGAAGACGTTCAGTGATCCAAGTAATTTTGAGGTACATCAGCGCATTCACATCACACAGTCTTCTATCCTACCAGGGTACTTCACAATGTAATTGGCATGTATTGTTATGGTTTAATGATATAAGGGCGAGTCAGATCTTCCCATAGCAGCTCAACCAGTCTGCCACCATCATTTTCAGAGATCTGTTTTACTGTTTACCTGATTTGATCACATTCTAAATGCCTAGTTGACCAATTAGATTGCTATTGGAACTACCTATTGTATAATTGTCAACATCCCAACTCCAGGTACACCGGCGTCTTCACACAGGAGAGAGAATGTACTGCTGTGGAAAGTGTGGGGAAACTTTTAATAAATCTGGTGATCTGAAGAAACACCAGCCCATCCATACAGGAGAGAAACCGTACCACTGTCAGCAGTGTGGGAAGACTTTTAGTAAATCTAATAATCTGAAGAGACACCAGCGCATCCATACAGGAGAGAAACCGTACCAATGTCAGCAGTGTGGAAAAACCTTTAGTCACTCTAATAAGCTGAAGATTCACCAGCGCATCCATACAGGAGAGAATCCGTACCAATGTCAGCAGTGTGGGAAGAGCTTTAATACATCTGGTTGTCTGAAGATTCACCAGCGCATCCATACCGGAGAGAAACCGTACCACTGTCAGCAGTGTGGGAAGACCTTTACAACATCTGGTTGTCTGAAAAAACACCAGCGCATCCATACAGGAGAGCAACCGTACCAATGTCAGAAGTGTGGGAAGACTTTCAGTGATCAAGGTAATTTGAAGGTACGTCAGCACATTGATTCACATCAGTCTTCTATCCTACCAGAGTATGATGCAACATAATTGCCATTTATGTTCATGGCTAAATGAGGTTATGGCGCATCAGATCTTCCCATAGCAGCTCAACGCTGTGCGCCACCATCATTTTAAGAGATCTGTTTTACCCTTTACCTAGGGATGCAGGATAATGTTTTACAACAAGTGGATAACCGATGATTACCTCAATGCCGATAACCAGTTAGTAATCTGTAGTTTGTTACCAACCAACTGACATCACTAATAATTGTAAACACAAGCTGCAGTGGACACTGCAGGTGACTTTTAAGATTTGTTGTGGTAAATCTAGTAGACTTTGTCCCTCCTCTTGGAACCCCAGCTGAACATGTATTTCAAATGGCAATCATGCTGCCGTCCTCTGCGACTGAAAAACGTCCAAACCGGCGATGACATGATTGCTGTTTTGCTCCCTCATCTACTAAGGCCACACCGTGTGGCTCTGCTCAGATGCACAAGTTAGACGTCATGAGAGTGACAACAGCGTGCAGCACTGCTGAAGTTATCGGCTCCATTTAAAGGCTGTAATTTAATTATCGGAATAAAGCATAATTTCTGCATATTTCCCACTATCGTCCGATAATTTATCACTGCGGTTGTCAAAGTGGAGTCCGGGGACCCCTGGGGGTCCGTGGCATATGGCCAAGGGGTCCTGAAAATAATTTATAAAACTCCTACATAATTGAACAAAAATTTAAAAAATGAAGTAAAACAACCGTACCTTTTTGAGATAATTACCAGTGTCATTTTCTTCAAGAAAAGTGAATTTAGCCAGTAGGCGGAGCACAAGATTTACAATGCATGTTAATACATTTCCTGGCAAGTAGTACAAGGACAATATATTTTTTCGGATTCATGGTCATTGAGTTGGATTCAGGATGCAAACTATAACAATGGTAGGGGGTCCTTGTAAACATGTATCCATTGTATGGGTTCCTGGCTTGAAAAAGATTGAGAACCCCTGATTTATTGGACCTGATATTTGTCATGCATCCCTACTTTTACCTGAGATGATCACATTCTAAATGCCTAGTTGACCAATCAGATTGCTTAATTGGAATTACCCATTGTATAATTATTGTCCCTACTCCAGGCACACCAGCGTACCCATACAGGAGAGAGACCGTACTGCTGTGGAAAGTGTGGGGGAACCTTTAAACATTCTGATCATCTGAAGAGTCACCAGCGCATCCATACAGGAGAGAGACCGTACCACTGTCAGCAGTGTGGGAAGACCTTTACAACATCTGGTTATCTGACGATTCACCAGCGCATCCATACAGGAGAGAAACCGTACCACTGTCAGCAGTGTGGGAAGACCTTTACAACATCTGGTTATCTGAAGATTCACCAGCGCATCCATACAGGAGAGAAACCGTACCACTGTCAGCAGTGTGGGAAGACCTTTACAACATCTGGTTATCTGAAGATTCACCAGCGCATCCATACAGGAGAGAAACCGTACCACTGTCAGCAGTGTGGGAAGACCTTTACAACATCTGGTGATCTGGAGATTCACCAGCGCATCCATACAGGAGAGAAACCGTACCAATGTCAGAAGTGTGGGCAAACTTTTGGTCGCTCTGAACATTTGACGCTTCACCAGTGCATCCATACAGGAGAGAAACCGCACCACTGTCAGCAGTGTGGGAAGACCTTTACAACATCTGGTTATCTGACGATTCACCAGCGCATCCATACAGGAGAGAAACCGTACCACTGTCAGCAGTGTGGGAAGACCTTTACAACATCTGGTTATCTGAAGATTCACCAGCGCATCCATACAGGAGAGAAACCGTACCACTGTCAGTAGTGTGGGAAGACCTTTACAACATCTGGTTATCTGAAGATTCACCAGCGCATCCATACAGGAGAGAAACCGTACCACTGTCAGCAGTGTGGGAAGACCTTTACAACATCTGGTGATCTGGAGATTCACCAGCGCATCCATACAGGAGAGAAACCGTACCAATGTCAGAAGTGTGGGCAAACTTTTGGTCGCTCTGAACATTTGACGCTTCACCAGTGCATCCATACAGGAGAGAAACCGCACCACTGTCAGCAGTGTGGGAAGACCTTTACAACATCTGGTTCTCTGAAGATTCACCAGCGCATCCATACAGGAGAGAAACCGTACCAATGTCAGAAGTGTGGGAAGACCTTTACAACATCTGGTGATCTGGAGATTCACCAGCGCATCCATACAGGAGAGAAACCGAACCAATGTCAGAAGTGTGGGCAAACTTTTGGTCGCTCTGAACATTTGACGCTTCACCAGTGCATCCATACAGGAGAGAAACCGCACCACTGTCAGCAGTGTGGGAAGACCTTTACAACATCTGGTTCTCTGAAGATTCACCAGCGCATCCATACAGGAGAGAAACCGTACCAATGTCAGAAGTGTGGGAAGACTTTTAGTGATCCAGGTTATTTTAAGGTACGTCAGCACATTGATTCACATCAGTCTTCTATCCTACCAGAGTATGATGCAACATAATTGCCATTTATGTTCATGGCTAAATGAGGTTATGGCGCATCAGATCTTCCCATAGCAGCTCAACGCTGTGCGCCACCATCATTTTAAGAGATCTGTTTTACCCTTTACCTAGGAATGCAGGATAATGTTTTACAACAAGTGGATAACCAATGATTACCTCAATGCCGATAACCAGTTAGTAATCTGTAGTTTGTTACCAACCAACTGACATCACTAATAATTGTAAACACAAGTTGCAGTGGACACTGCAGGTGACTTTTAAGATTTGTTGTGGTAAATCTAGTAGACTTTGTCCCTCCTCTTCCCATTATCGTCCGATAATTTATCACTTCGGTTGTCAAAGTGGAGTCCGGGGACCCCTGGGGGTCCATGGCATATGGCCAAGGGGTCCTGAAAATAATTTATAAAACTCCTACATAATTGAAAAAAATAAAAAATGTCAAGTAAAACAACCGTACCTTTTCGAGATAATTACCACAGTGTAATTTTCTTCAAGAAAAGTGAATTTAGCCAGTAGGCGGAGCACAAGATTTACAATGCATGTTAATACATTTCCTGGCAAGTAGTACAAGGACAATATATTTTTTCGGATTCATTGAGTTGGATTCAGGATGCAAACTATAACAGTGGTAGGGGGTCCTTGTAAACAGGCATCCATTGTATGGGTTCCTGGCTTGAAAAAGATTGAGAACCCCTGATTTATTGGACCTGATATTTGTCATGCATCCCTACTTTTACCTGAGATGATCACATTCTAAATGCCTAGTTGACCAATCAGATTGCTTAATTGGAATTACCCATTGTATAATTGTTGTCCCTACTCCAGGTACACATGCGTCTTCACACAGGAGAGAGACCGTACTGCTGTGGAAATTGTGGGAAAACCTTTAATCAATCTGGTGATCTGAAGAAACACCAGCACATCCATACAGGAGAGAAACCGTACCACTGTCAGCAGTGTGGGAAGACCTTTACATCATCTGATTCTCTGAAGAGACACCAGCGCATCCATACAGGAGAGAAACCGTACCACTGTCAGCAGTGTGGCAATACTTTCAGTGATTCAAGTCATTTGAAGGTACATCAGCGCATTCACATCACACGGTCTTCTATCCTACTAGGGTATTATACAATGTAATTGGCGTTTATTGGTGTGGTTTAGTTGACCAATCAGATTACTTAATTGGAACTACCCATTGTATAATTGATGACATCCCTACTCCAGGTACACCGACGTCTTCACACAGGAGAGAGAAAATCAACACCCAAACACATGTCTTGAAGAAAGAAAATAGTTTCCAAACATCTGTAATGTGGTCCTTACTGTTGTGTCATGAATCCTTCCTGATCTCCAAGTAGTCTATTTCTTCTACTCATTTGTTTTCAGATAGTTTATACTCCATGGCCATGCCATTCACCTTGTTTTCCTCACCCATCTCCTCATCTGCAGCTTATTTCCTCATTAGTCCCTCAGTTTATATACCTGTCCACTTCCCTTTGTTCCCTCACAGATTGTCTTTGCATTGTGCTTCGTTTGATGGCATTCGCTACCTGATTCCCTTGTCATAGATTCTGGTTGTTTTTTTTAATAAACCGTGTGGATTTTTGCTGGTCATTTTGTCGTGCTTTTGGGTTCACCTCTGTTCTTGGTCAGTGAGTGTGACAATATGTAAACTTGTTACACTTTCAATTATGGTGTACTGGTGTTTATTCAGAGAAACACCAGTACACCATAATTGTAAGTGTAACAAGTTACAGCACAAACACACAAAGTGAAGAAGTAAAACACCTGTTTTTCTACTCTGACATTGAAGGTATGGTTATATGTTAGATCTATCAGATTACCAATGGATTGGGTCACACTAACCTCGGGGCCTTTCTGCTGAAGTAAGACTCATGAGATATAAGCAGAGGCATATAATTATAAAAGCAACTCCACATGATCAGAATGAGTACATTGTTGGTGACATGTGCAGAATACATGGTGATAAACATATGATAGTAAAGAACAGGCAGGCTTGTCTTTGAACATGTAAAGAACAGTGGGAGTCAGATAATACGAGGATGACATGGGGAAACGTAGACAGCCAGCCTTTTGTGATGACGGTTGCAATATGTGTGTATATGACAGCCTGAGATAGAGATATGTGGGCTCAGACTTCACGAACTGACACACACATACTTTGTTGTTCGGTCAGGGAAACGTAGTCGGACCCAGATATATCTGTAAAACGCTGCACATTATACTGGTGTTAACAATAAAACTGATTATTTCTTAAAGATAAACCACTTCTTCTATCGCTTCATTAACGAACACGCGTGAGTAGGGGTTTCATTTTTTTCCATCATCATCGCCTTGAAACCGCCTCTCACAACAATTGGTGACCCCGAGACGCGATGAAGACGAAGAAGTGACCCAGTGGGCGAGAGGACCGAGTGACAGCAGAACTACGTGGCGCCACATAAAAAAGGTAAGCAGAAGCCTGTTATAACAAAATTCTGCGATTGGGCATTACCAAAACTGTTTTGAAGTCACTTGTGATACCCGTCCTAGACATAGTTTAAACCAGTATAGTGTGCAACATAGGGGACCTGCCGTGTAACGAACGCAGAGACCGCCCGAGGGTTGGAATCCTGTTGGGGAGGAAGAGCCCCACAAAGAGCCAGGGACGCTCCTTTTTAGGACGTAGCCAAACAGGGGGCCTGCCCGTGAAAACGTACGCGCAGAGACCGCCCGAGGGTTGGAAACCCTAGTGGGGAGGAAGAGCCCCACAAAGAGCCAGCGGTTTAAATTCCGCCCTGTCCTTGCCATAAGTACATCAATTGGCGGAGGAGAAAAGAGGGTATACGACCCCAAGGTAGCGGGTTCCTTTCAAGACCAGAAGAGGGAACTCTGAGAGCCAGAGTAGCCCAAGGGTATCATTTCCCGGAGACCGTTGGAGACGGCCCGAAAATCATGATTTAGGAATATTGTATTGTGTGGGTGGTTCCAGGGGTTAGACTTTTCGTGAGATTCTCATAAGTCTCGTCTAACGCCTGTTCTGTGAGGTATATATATATATTTTTTTTAATTTAAAAAAATTTGAAAATATTTTTTCTGTGGGGAAAAACGGGTGGTTGGATACGGGGAAAGTGTGTCTAAAAGTCCCGCATGAAGCACGGTGAGACCGGACTGAAATCATTTTCAGCCTAGAAGCTTGTCTCACTGGGCAATATTTCGTGCAGAGAGCAGACCGTGAGTCATTCACACCGACCCTGTATGTGTATAAAAATTGTTTTGTTGATTTAGTGTGTACTGGTTAAAGACAGTGGGTAAAAATGGACGGGGACACCATAGGAGAGCAATGGGAACAAATCAGGATCCAATCGAGTAGTGGGTGTACACCGAATACACGGGGAAAGATAATGGAGGGTTACGAGGTGACCTGGATGTGGCTCCAGGAGAAGGGACAGATACCTGGAGACGAGGAACAGGACAGATTGTCACCCTATCTGGCGAAGGCCGAGAGGGCTGTGTTAAAAGAATTAGAAAGGCACAAGGCAGAAGAGGGAGAGCAAAATTGGGGAACAAAGAAGAAGTGGGGAGCTGCTCTAGAGGAGAAAGAGGAGAGGAGAGCGTTAGTGCATAAAATAGCGTTAACATGTCGAGCACTAGAAGCTCCGAAGGACAGAAACATACACAGGACAGTGACTAAGACGGAGCCTGTTTCGCCGAGAGGCCCAACAGCCCCCCAACTAGACTCAGACACAGACTCTGACGACACAGACTCTGACGACACAGCCGACGCGAAAGTACCTTTCCCATACACTGTTATCATACCAGGGGGACTCCAAGCCCCTGTTATCAATGTAAGAGGCGGGATGTTAGACCTTGACACAGATTTACTAGAGGCAGACGCAGTCACACGACAGGAATGGGAATCATTTGTACATGAACAAAGGATTACCATGACAACAGCTACGAGGGAATTGAAGGATAGACAGAGGGATTTAGAGGCGTTAATACAGGACACACAGCAAAATGCAGCAGCCAGACACATCGGTCAGAATACGGGTTACGAACAAGGGCAAGACATAGGGGGAAGCACAACCGGAACTAGATGGGGTCAAACAGCACCAAACGCTAGGGGACGTCGTGGCAGCCGGTGGCCGATGGCAATAAGAACAACTCAGACAGGCGTCGGCGCTCCCGTAGCCATAACAACCCGCGAGAACAATGATAATAAGCATACTAAGGGCCAACAGTCAGATGGCCACGTCTCCCCCGACCCTGACCTAGCAAGGAGCAGGGAGGGGATATCACCATTCAGACTACAGGGAATTAGATTGAGGCAAAGTCAGGCAGCCCAGGATACAGTACAGACCGAGGACAATGACAGCTCAGAAGAAATAAGGAGGGAAGAGGGTTTCCTGTATCAGCAAGACTCATGAAGGGGCCCGGAAACCTCTGACATAGGGTTGGTGGATCCCTATTTGTCAATGGGGGTGTCGGAGAAGAATTTGCCTTTTCTTGTGGACTCTGGGGCACGGTACTCTACTCTGAATTGCCGAGTACCGAGCTCCAAATTGACTACAGACACAGTTGAATTGACGGGTTTCTCGGGACAGCCTAATTATCTGCCTTTGACTACGCCCTTGCGCACATCAGTGGCAGGACAGACTTTTGAACATCGATACATTGTATCTCCTCAGTGTCCAGCGAATCTTATGGGAAGGGATTTACTGGTGAAAAGCGGAGCATCCATTTTGTGCGGACCGGACGGTCTGATTGTGACTTTTCCAAATGGACAGACCTTTAACTGCTCGGGGAGCCAGTGCGGGTCCCATTCACAGATGCTCTTAGCCCAAGACAACACACCAGGTGCTGGTGACCAGTGGGCGGATATCTACTGGGGATTGGTACAGCCAGAAACATTGAAAGGGGGATAACAGACCCACCCACTCCATTTCTGACCTACAAGCCATACTATGATCAACTAACGGCACTAGTTGCAGCATTTTCCAAACAGGTGACAGAAATCCAGGGGGGTGCAGAGCAGGCACCAGCCCCGAAAGACACCGAGTGGGTGTTGCTAAAAGTCATCAAGAGAAAGTGGTCAGAGCCAAGGTGGACAGGACCATACCGGGTGACAGGAGAGAACCTCACACGCTGTCCGGCTGGACGGCAAAGGTGAAACCTGGTATCATTGGTCACTGTGCGGTGCATCTGACCCACCGGCAAGGACCCGGGGAGACGTAAAAGGGAGTGTAAGAGAGCAGCCTTAGACTGACAGGAAGAAGAGTGATACATGTTTACTTTATTAGCTTTGCTAACACACGAGTGTACAGTCAGAGGCTATTCAGCGTATTTACATTTACATTTTTCATATATAATCATTTTATCTTGGTAGTAGTATAATCATAAATAATGATGTGCCGCCCAGAAAACAAGATGGGGTTGGTGTAGTTGTATGTTTGCTTTGATTGTTATAGCCCCTACAGTTGTGTGGAAACAATTCCATGACAGAGGATCTGCCACGATCAGAGCTAGAAAAACACCACCAAGGGGGGTGGAGCCAGGTGACCAGTTGTACCTGAGGTGTGAAGGACCATACAAGGTCACCAATGCGACACCAACCAGTACCGAGGTGGAAGGGAGTTCCACCTGGTACCACCTCAACCACTGCACCAAAGCTCTCAACCCAAGACGAGGGAAAGACAGAGTTCCAGAAACTGGAACGAGCCCGGGAGAGAAAGTGCTGGGAGCAGGTGTACCCAGCAGAGAACAACCATCCCCAGCACGGGCCCAGCCCAGCCTTGGGGCAGCAGCCTCATGACAAGCAGAGGCTGCAACGACAACCGTCCAGATGGAAGGTTGGACCCACCTGGGTCTGACCCGGTCCTGAGGCGGTTTGCATGTGAAGTGCTAGAAACCTCTCCATGTGAACCGGACCCTGAACACACGTCTTTGGAGGAGTGCTGGGTCGAACCCGGTCTTGAGAAGGCTCACATGTGATGGGCACACTCCATGTGAACCTGACACCGAATCTGCGGGTTGGAAGCAAGGCCCGACAATGGCGGGCGAACAGAAACAACAACGACTGCCCAAAACCCCCCACATGCTTGCAGCCCACCAATACATGAAGATCATTCCAATCATTCGACATACATCCATGCCCGGACGGAGTTTTTTAAGTTCATATTTGTTGATTAATATTGTGTAATGTTTGTTTTGCTTTATTACTGCGTGATTTTTAATGTGATATGCATGAATGGGAGGGTTCAAAACTTAGAAAGTATTTCACATTTGGTAATCTTTTTATCCTAACATCTCTACAGGTTGAAAGCCCTGTCAAAAGTTCAGGTTGAGAGCCCTGACAAACTTAACAGGTTGAAAGCCCTGATTAAGAAATGGTTTTTCTGATAACCAAATGTGATGCTGTAGGTTCATCTAGCGGTCCGGCATATAGTCGAATTTGAATAAACACGAGGGGATACAAGGTACTAAATTGGTAGTTTTTTGGGACTTTGGAGGTCCCAAAAAAGGGGGGAAGAATGAGAGACATGTATAAAAGTACCCTGTGACCCTTAAAAAATGTAATGATAAAACGTAACTACAGTCTTGCCAGGATGCTATATGAATCTAATAAGTGTGGGGAAGGTTCTGAATTTAACATTTTCTGAATTTAATTTTTTTTTGTTAATTTAACATTTTCTGCCGCTGAATAAAAAGGGATGATGCATAACCCATGGAGTTATGCCCCGCAAGAGGCAACTGAGGGACAGAGCTTAGCATATATCTTCTTATCCCAACACCCGCGGTTTACGCATTATGGTCCCATTATTACGGTAATTTTTGTGGTCTCATGTTTTGATGAGACCAATAGAGGGATTGAAGGTATGGTTATATGTTAGATCTATCAGATGACCAAGGAATTGGGTCACACTAACCTCGGGGCCTTTCTGCTGAAGTAAGACTCATGAGATATAAGCAGAGGCATATAATTATAAAAACAACTCCACATGATCAGAATGAGTACATTGTTGGTGACATGTGCAGAATACATGGTGATAAACATATGATAGTAAAGAACAGGCAGGCTTGTCTTTGAACATGTAAAGAACAGTGGGAGTCAGATAATACGAGGATGACATGGGGAAACGTAGACAGCCAGCCTTTTGTGATGAGGTTGCAATATGTGTGTATATAACAGCCTGAGATAGAGATATGTGGGCTCAGACTTCGCGAACTGACACACACATACTTTGTTGTTCGGTCAGGGAAACGTAGTCGGACCCAGATATATCTGTAAAACGCTGCACATTATACTGGTGTTAACAATAAAACTGATTATTTCTTAAAGATAAACCACTTCTTCTATCGCTTCATTAACGAACACGCGTGAGTAGGGGTTTCATTTTTTTCCATCATCATCGCTTTGAAACCGCCTCTCACTGTCACGATTCAGACAGACGACCAGAGGACCACAATTGCGTCACACAAGAAGGTTTATTAATTCTTCAGGGGAAAGGGAAGTTGGGAGTGAGTGAGGGTTTCAGGGGGTCCAGGGGGTCTGTGTGTGTGTGTTCCCCCGGCAGCGGTCACGGGAGCTGGAGGATCCGGGCAGTCCTGGGGGAAACACACACACAACAGAACAGGTGAAAACGGAGCAGTAGTGCAGTCAAGGGCAAAGCAGAAATCGTAGTCGGAGGCAGAAGGCAGGTCAACATTACCGGGGCAGGAGATCAGAGTTGGAGTAGAACACGAGTCCGGGTCACAGATGGGAGTCAGAGAGAAAAGCAGACAGGCAGGGGTCTGGTGCAGGTTTGCAGACGATCTGACAAAGGAGAGCTGAAAAACAGGGCTTTAAATACTGGGAGAGGTTAAGTGGAGAATGCAGTGCAGCTGGCAGGTAAATCAGAGCAGGGACAGGTGGAGCTAATTGGATAGAGCAGAGAGAGCAGTGAGCAGAGTGGCCAACAGGTGGAGTGAGAGGGCTCATGACAGAACCCCCCCCTCAAGGGACGGCCCCAGAAGTCCCAAGAGCAACACCACACCGGGCGGGAGGAGGGGAGCCGGCGGAGGGCTAGAACTCCTCAGAGCGGTCCGAGAGAAGGTCCTCATCCTCGGAGGGAGCTGGAGGGTTGAGGTCGGGAGACGGGACAGGTTCCGAGACCGGGTCAGGGTCAGGCACAGGACAGGGGGCAGAGCGGGCAGGACGGCCAAGGACCCCCCTGGGGCGGCCCCTACGGAGCACTGGGTGCAGGACAGGGTCAGGCACAGGACGGGAAGCCGGGCGGCTAGGACGGTTAGGGACCCCACTGGGGCGCCCCCTCCGGATTGCAGGTTGATCCGGATGCCGTTGGTGGAAGGCGGTGATGAGGGTCCGATCCACAATCCGACCAGCCGACACCCAGGTCCTTTCCTCAGGGCCGTAGCCCTCCCAGTCGACTAGGTACTGGAGGCCCCTACCCCTCCGTCTGGACCGAAGCAGGCGGCGGACGGTGTATACCAGACCACCATCGACGAGCCGTGGAGGAGGAGGGGGAGGCGCAGCAGGAACCAGTGGACTCTCATGAATGGGCTTAATTTTTGACACATGGAAAGTGGGGTGCACCCTCATGGACGTAGGCAGCTGGAGCCGGACAGCAGTCGGACTGATCACCCTTTCGATGGGAAACGGGCCGATGAACCGAGGCGCCAGCTTTCGCGACTCCACCCTGAGTGGCAGGTCCTTGGATGACAACCACACCCTTTGGCCCACATGGTAGGTGGGAGCAGGAGTTCTCCGACGGTTGGCCCCGGTAGTGTAGCTGGCAACGGATTTGAGGAGTGTGGCCCGGGCTTGTGACCAGGTGCGGCGACAGCGACGGGCAAAAGCAAGAGCAGACGGGCAAGTAACCTCCTCCTCCTGGCTGGCAAATAGAGGAGGCTGGTATCCATAGACACATTGGAAGGGGGACATACCGATGGCAGAGCAGGTCAGTGCATTGTGTGCGTACTCCACCCATGTCAATTGCTGCGACCAGGAGTGGGGGGTTGCGGGATGTCATGCACCGCAATGCCTTCTCGAGCTCCTGATTCGTCCGCTCTGACTGCCCATTGGATTGGGAATGGAAGCCGGAAGTCAGACTGACTGTGGCTCCCAGCAGGTGGCAGAACTCCTTCCAAAAGGCAGAGGAGAATTGTGGGCCGCGGTCAGAAACTACATCCTTGGGTAGTCCGTGGATACGGAAGACGTGTTCCAGGACCACCTGGGCGGTCTCCTTGGCGGTCGGGAGCTTGGGGAGGGGAACGAAGTGTGCCATCTTGCTGAATCTGTCCACTATGGTGAGAATGACAGTCATGCCACCGGAAGGGGGCAGCCCTGTGACAAAGTCAAGGGAGATGTGAGACCAGGGACGTGTGGGCACAGGCAGAGGCTGCAGCAATCCGGCTGGGGGCTGGCAGGACGACTTGTGTTGGTTGCAGATGGGACAGGCTTGGACGAATTCCCGTACATCCCTTCTCAGAGAGGGCCACCAGAACCTCTGGACGAGCAGGTTGTAAGTGCGGGTGGAGCCAGGGTGACAAGCTAGGCGGGAGTCGTGTCCCCACTGAATGACCTGGGACCTCAGGTTTTCGGGGACAAAGAGGCGGCCAGCTGGACAAGTGCTGGGACCTGGCTGGTTACGGAGGGCTTCCAGCACCTGTTCTTCAACATCCCAGGTCAGAGGTGCTACGACGCAGGGACTGGGCAGAATTGACACCGGATCCTTGGAGGGGGTGTCACCTTTCTGGAATTGGCGGGAGAGGGCGTCTGGCTTGGTGTTGCGTGATCCAGGCCGGTATGACAGAGTGAAATTGAACCTTGTGAAGAACAGGGCCCAGCGGGACTGCCTGGGGTTCAACCGCTTGGCCGTGCGGATGTACTCCAAGTTTTTATGATCAGTCCAAACGAGGAATGGAACGGTGGACCCCTCCAGCCAGTGACGCCACTCCTCCAGGGCAAGCTTTACAGCTAGCAGCTCTCGGTTCCCTATGTCGTAATTGCACTCAGAGGGGGACAACCGATGTGAGAAAAATGCACAGGGATGGAGCTTCTTATCCTCCGCAACCCATTGAGAAATCACAGCCCCGACTCCCACATCAGAGGCATCCACCTCCACAATGAATTGCCGGTCCACATCAGGCATCTGGAGGATGGGAGCAGAGGTGAATCTTGACCTGAGGGTACTGAAGGCTTTGTCGGCTGCTGGGGTCCAGGTGAAGGGTTGCTTGGTGCTGGTTAGAGCAGTGAGAGGAGCGGCAACGGTACTGTAGTTCCGGATAAACTTTCTATAGAAGTTAGCAAACCCCAGGAACTGTTGCAGCTTCTTTCTGTTCTCCGGAACTGGCCATGAACTGACTGCTGACACCTTGGCTGGATCCATTTGGATACTCCCTTCTGCCACGATGTACCCCAGGAAGGCTACTGTCTTGACGTGAAACTCACATTTCTCCGCCTTGACGTAGAGGGAATTCTCCAGGAGACGACGAAGGACTTGCTGGACGTGGCGGGTGTGGTCAGACAGGTCTCTGGAGAAGATTAAGATGTCGTCCAGGTAAATGAAGACAAAGATGTTTAACATGTCCCGTAGCACGTCGTTCACAAGAGCCTGGAACACAGCAGGAGCATTGGTGAGGCCAAAAGGCATAACCAGATACTCGTAGTGGCCTGTGGGTGTATTGAATGCGGTCTTCCATTCATCCCCCTCCCGGATCCGCACTAGGTGGTAAGCGTTTCTGAGATCCAACTTGGTAAAGACAGTGGCTCCCTGGAGCAACTCAAAGGCAGAGGTGAGCAGAGGCAGAGGGTAACGGTTCTTCACCGTGATGTCGTTGAGACCCCTGTAATCGATGCAGGGGCGAAGGGATCCGTCTTTCTTTCCCACAAAGAAGAAGCCAGCACCAGCAGGGGATGAAGATGGGCGGATTAATCCTGCAGACAGAGAGTCATTGATGTAGTCTTCCATGGACTGTCTTTCAGGAGCAGACAACGAAAAGAGGCGGCCCCTGGGAGGAGCTGTTCCAGGGAGGAGGTCGATGGCACAGTCGTACGGCCGGTGAGGGGGCAGTGATGTGGCTCTTGCTTTGTTAAACACTTCTTTGAGACCGTGGTAGCATTTCGGGACATTGGAAAGGTCTGGAGCGGAGTTGGTGGGTACTGGCCGGGGGGGGTAATGTGGCAGCCAGCAGGCAGGTTCGATGGCAGTCTTCTCCCCACTCCCTGATCACCCCGGTCACCCAGTCGAGCTGAGGGTTGTGCCGGCGGAGCCATGGGTAACCCAGGATGAGGGGCTGGCCTGGAGAGTGGAGCAGGTGAAACTGGATGGTTTCTTGATGGTTTCCGGACAGGTTCATTGAGACAGGGGCCGTGACATGAGTGACTGACCCGAGTAGGTGTCCGTCCAGCGCCCGGGCAGGAATAGGAGGTGTCAAACGGTGGTTCTCCAGTCCCAGTTGGCGTGCCAGCGTGATGTCCATTATGTTGGCTTCGGCGCCAGAATCCACCAGAGCAGCCAGGGTGTGAGTTGAGCCAGAGAGACGGAGGTGAACTTGCAGCAGGGGTTTGCGGTGGGAGGACTGGACGGTCGTTGAGCTCAGCCGGACTCCCCCTATGTCCGGTGAGCTTTGGCTTTTACTGGGCAGGTTGTAACCCGATGTCCTTCACCCCCACAATAGAGGCAGAGGTTTGAGGTGAAGCGGCGCTGGCGTTCTGCTGGAGTGAGAGTGGCTCGCCCAATGTCCATGGGCTCAGGCTGGTCAAGCTGGCTTGGTTGTGTAGCAGGGAATGACGGGGGCCCAGTCGGATTTCTCCGAATGCCGGTGGTTGGTGGATCTTGGCGCCCCCTCTCACGACGGCGGGTCTGTATTCTTCTGTCGATCCGGACAGCCAGTGCGATGGCTTCATCCAGGGTGGAAGGCAACTCATGAGAGACCAACTCGTCCTTCATATAGTCGGCCAGGCTATGGAAGAATGCGTCCACCAACGATGGTGTGTTCCAAGAGCTCCGTCTTGCCAGGGTTCGGAAGTCGATGGAATGGTCTGCAACTGAACGCCTGCCTTGCCGAATACTGAACAGTTCACGGGATGCCTCTGCGGTTGGTGAATCCAGGTCAAACACCTTCAGCATCTCCTCAGCAAACAGGTCGAAGGTTGCACATGCAGGGGTTTGACGTTCGAACTCGGCTGTTCCCCAGAGTCGAGCTCGGTCCGTCAAGTGAGTGATGACATACCCAACTCTAGCCCCCTCAGTGGCGAAGGTCCTTGGCTGCAGGGAGAACTGAAGTCGGCAGCTAGTCAGGAATGGCCGGACCTGGGTTGGATCACCGTTGAAACGCTCTGGGTTTCCAATCTTGGGTTCTGGAGCATGAGCAGCGGCTGCAGCGACTGGGGCAGATGACTCGGGAGCCGGGCTGGTGGGCAGAGTGGCTGGAGCTGGGCCGGCTAGAGCAGATGGAGGGGTAAGGTCGTTGAGGAGTTGGATGACCATGGCGAGTTGTTGTTGCTGCTGCTGGAGCCGCTGGTGCTGTTGGTGGCCGACCTGAAGCAGGGAGGCAATATCGCCACTCATGCGGCTTACCTCCCTCTCGGTGTGTTCCAGACGTTGCATGGCGTTGGGTTGCCCAGGGTCGTCGGTTTCCATGTTGGGGGGAGTGTGCGCTGGGTCCATGTTTGGGTCAGATCGTACTGTCACGATTCAGACAGACGACCAGAGGACCACAATTGCGTCACACAAGAAGGTTTATTAATTCTTCAGGGGAAAGGGAAGTTGGGAGTGAGTGAGGGTTTCAGGGGGTCCAGGGGGTCTGTGTGTGTGTGTTCCCCCGGCAGCGGTCACGGGAGCTGGAGGATCCGGGCAGTCCTGGGGGAAACACACACACAACAGAACAGGTGAAAACGGAGCAGTAGTGCAGTCAAGGGCAAAGCAGAAATCGTAGTCGGAGGCAGAAGGCAGGTCAACATTACCGGGGCAGGAGATCAGAGTTGGAGTAGAACACGAGTCCGGGTCACAGATGGGAGTCAGAGAGAAAAGCAGACAGGCAGGGGTCTGGTGCAGGTTTGCAGACGATCTGACAAAGGAGAGCTGAAAAACAGGGCTTTAAATACTGGGAGAGGTTAAGTGGAGAATGCAGTGCAGCTGGCAGGTAAATCAGAGCAGGGACAGGTGGAGCTAATTGGATAGAGCAGAGAGAGCAGTGAGCAGAGTGGCCAACAGGTGGAGTGAGAGGGCTCATGACACTCACAACAACATGTAGATGAATATTTGCTGTCTATGTAACATTAAGTATGTAAAGGTTGAGCCGAAATAACTTTGGTTATTGAGGAATAATTTATTGTTCATATTCATTCAATTTTAAAATGATTGTCAATGTTCACACATCTATGGATGCATTTTAAGGACAATCAAATGAAAATGCAATAGAGAGGTGCAGGAAAGAGTCCTAAAACCCGGAAATCCGTTAGCATTTTGGCACTTCCGGTTCCCCTCATCTCGAAGTCGATGGGTTTTTTGAATGGGTTTTTAGTTAGATACCTGGAATAAAGTACGTGGTTAACACAAGCTAAAGAGATGGCCACGTTTTGGTCTACAACATAAAATACATAAATACCCCACTTGTGAATTTTGAAGCTTTTACATGTCTTAAAAACGTATGGCGATTGCATTTATGCTTCAGAAATCATAAAAGTAAAGCTAACTTCCGGGTTGGCCTACAAAAATATGTCATCCCTGCACCACTGGCGCAGGGATGACGTATTTTGTAGGCCAACCCAGAAGTTAGCATCGCCCTGGGTTCCCTTGACAAAAAGCCAATGGGGTTTTCCCATTGGATTTTGCATTATTGCAGAAAATAAGCTCTGTGGCAAACAAAAGTCTGACACTAACACGTTTTTTTAAGCAAGATAATCCACCAATGAACACTACTTTTATGATTTTTGAAGCATAAATGCAATCGCCAGAAGTTTTTTAAGACACATAAAAGCTTCAAAATTCATGAGTGGGGTATTTACTGATGTATTTTATGTCATAGACCAAAACGTGGCAATCTCTTAACCATTTCAGACATCTAACCAAAAACCCATTCCAAAAACCTGTTGACTTCAAGACTAGAAAACCGGAAGTGCCAACATGATAACGGATTTCCGGGTTTTAAGACTTATCCCTGCACCACTCTATTGCTGGTGTTCAAAGACATCAGGGGCCCCAAAGGGAGGCTTACGCCCAACTTCCACTGGCCCCAGCGCGGGAGCGTTTCAGCAGCGAACCGCTGCGAGGCGGCTGGATTCGCGAGAATCACGAGATCACATGGTAATTTGTGGATGTAAAAAGAGAACAACACACAAATAAAATGTTACTTTGCCTGTCCGAAGTTGACTTGCAGTTGCTTTGGTCATTTTGTTCTAGAAGTTTGTGCTTTCTGTGTCCTTGAGTAGATGCTAGTAGACGTTTGCTCTTCGCTCTTGTGACGAATAAATAACAGCACATATAACAGGCTGTAATATCCTCACATAGCCACAAGGGAACAGGACCAAATATATAAGCTGTATTAACCGCACCTGGCCACGAGATGGCGGCACACAATACACATCTCTAAAGGTGTTAACATTTCTTCTGTTGATGTTAAGGACTTGGCTCTTTCTGATCATTTCTGTGTGTTCTTTGACTTACAGATCATTCCAAATGTTCAGTTAACCTCTGTGTCTGTTAAGAGAAGGTACATAAATGAGAATACCAGTGCAAAGTTTATGGAGGCTATAGCTATGTCACCAACTGTGAGTGCAGAGTCAGTTGATGAACTCCTAGATAAATTTAACTGGAAAATCACAAATGTCATGGATGCTGTTGCACCTATTAAAACTAAGATGATCTTTATCAGAAAGAAAACACCATGGGGGAACACTATGATGGTAAAGGCTGTTACGAATAAATAACAGCACATATGACAACAGGCTGTAATATCCTCACATAGCCACAAGGGAACAGGACCAAATATATAAGCTGTATTAACCGCACCTGGCCACCAGATGGTAGCATACATAATACAATAGGAGGCGGGCACACTGGGGGGCGGGCGCTCAACACTAGCCAATCAACACATAGTACACGTCATAGAGGCCACGCCTGCCCAGGTACTATCGAGCGCACACAAGCAGGAGAGGGCAGAGACTCTACAGGCAGCGTATCTATTAGATATCCAGCTAAGAGTCGCTCCACGCATGAATTATACAATTCCTCTCCTTTTGCTTCATAGATAATAGACCAAAACCTATAACAAATAAAGTGAGTTAAAAGCGATCCGGAAAGAGAGAGACAGAGAGAGAGGGAGAGAAAGAGAGAGAGACATAGGGAGAGAGACAGAGAGAGAGAGAGACACACACAAAACAATGTTTTCAGCATATAACATTTATCTCATGAATAAAAGGTGATTGTACTCACAAAGCACAACTTCTCAGTTTGTTCTTATGAACAGTGAACTTCCTGTCCATCCTAGCCATGGTGTGGGGAGGGGGGGGGGCATGACATAATCATCAGACAATGGATTTTATTGATGTTTGATGGATTTGCTTTTAGTGTATTTCATTCTAATTACCTCCTTTGGTTTCGGTACTTGAGCTGAAAGATGAAATACTGACAAATATCCTTAATAATACACATTCAATTACCAATATCTCTGTCTCTGTCTCTCTCTCTCTCTCTGTCTCTCTCTTCTTTTCCATTTGTGATCATCTGTATGAAACTTTTTTGAGTTGGATGTAATCAGGGTTCTAAATTAACTTTTTTGATTACCAGCCAATCAGAATTTCCACGAGCCATTTTTTTTTCTTTTGTATCCGCACTTCCAGACCGTCACCGGGGCTTCAGAGTAATGTGTCCGAGGAGAGCCCTCTCGGACTCACACGCCTCCTTCCTCTTCCCGCCCCCAGTCTGTCCAACCAACCACCGCCGCATTTAGTTTACGTTTCGGGTAACGTTACTTTTTAATTTACTTTAGCGCTCTTCTTTTGGTAGTTTCTGCTCCGTTCATTCATTCTTTTTCTTCTGCTTCTTCTTTGTGTTTTCTGTTTCCATGGTTACTCGCGCTGGTTACTCGCGCTGCCTGCGCGTAGCCAATGGGCGTCGTATACGTCATCACGTAGCATCACGACAGTGTTCATGGGAAATGTAGTCAGTTGGCGGGTGTTAATTTAGAACCCTGGTTATCTCTAAAGGTGTTAACATTTCTTCTGTTGATGTTAAGGACTTGGCTCTTTCTGATCATTTCTGTGTGTTCTTTGACTTACAGATCACTCCAAATGTTCAGTTAACCTCTGTGTCTGTTAAGAGAAGGTACATAAATGAGAATACCAGTGCAAAGTTTATGGAGGCTATAAGGTGTCAGTTCTGGTCCTGTTGGATCTCAGTGCTGCATTTGACACTGGATCGCAGTATCCTGAGCATGACTGTACCAGAAGCAGAAATAAACCGCACGCACATGCGCACACACACCCACCCCACACAGTGTGACGACCCTACAATGGCGTGTTGACACGGACGTCAGGAGCGGAAGACGACCGGAAGTCGCCGCCTACGTCAGCCTCACCGGAGGAAGAGGACGGCATCGTAAAGGGTTGTAAATGTCGTAAATAAGGACGAGAGGGGGAAAGTTGAATGAACAGTAAGGAACCGGAGCAATCGGTGCGTGTCGCCAGTGAAAGTCCGCGTAGTAACGATACGCTCTTTGCTCGTCATCGCTCCACGGATACCTTTTTCAACAACCGGCATCCTCCTTTTCATCTCCTGCACACTGTTTTGAACCGGAGAATCAGCGGCCAATTACATCCCCTCATCCAAACCCGACGACAATACCGGACTGACTGACGGTGAGTACCGACCGACGTTTTGTTTTCTGACTCCGTTTAAACTGACCCCCCCCCCCCCCCCCCCCCTCCCTATTTTGTTTGATGAACAGTGAGGAACTGAACGAACTGATTTATTTTGAAGAGCTGAATGACCTCATTTTGTTTTTCAAAAATCGAACTAAACTTTATTCTTACAAAAGAAAAACAATCCGTGTATCATTCGTTCTTTTTATATTCAATTGAGAATCCAAAATCGGAAAATGAAAAAACGATTTGTTATTGCCGTATTCGTTTAAGAATCTGATACCAAAAAACAAATAACGGTTTGTTTTTTGTACTTTCGATGTTATGGTCAGATCAAAAATAGGAAATGAAAAAACTGGGCCACGGGCCGAACTTGATTTTGATATTTAATTTCTCCGATGTGTGTGACCAGGAAGTCTTATATTTATATTGACTTATATTGATCCAATCACAGCCCTCTCCATCTCTTTGTCCGATACATGTGTGTGTTTTTCACTTATGGTCGTGTTGAACACAGAATCTTCCAACACTCATTTCAGAGCATCGCTGGAGGCCCATCTGCTGCAGCATGGTGGAAATCTCTGCATGCGTCTTGCCAGTTTCAAATAAGTCTTTAATTAACGTATGGTTCCAGTGCGGCCATGGTGTCGATACCAAATTACTCCAAATAATACTGATTCATTGACTTACAATCACTGCTTGATTCTGTTTTTTCAGGCTTTCTTTCACACTTAACTGTTGACGAATTTGCTGCAAGCTTATCAAGTGCAACACACAAAGAAGTCAATAACTTCCTGGTCACACAAATCGGAGAAATTAAATATCAAAATCAAGTTCGGCCCGTGGCCCCGTTTTTTAATTTCCTATTTTTGATCAGAGCATAAAATCGAAAGTACGAAAAACAAACCGTTATTTGTTTTTTGGTATCAGATTCATAAACGAATAAGGAAATAACAAATTGCTTTTTCATTTTCCGATTTTGGATTCTCAATTGAATATGTAAAGAACGAATGATACACGGATTAAAAACCTATGTTGTGGTCTCCTTGATTTATGGTTAATGATTTGTTGCATGTGTGTTATTTGTTTTGTTATGTGTTCCCATTACAATGAGGCTTAAATTGAAAAGGTTGGGACTTTTGTAGGTCTCGTCCTTGTATGGTGTGTTTTGGGGGGTATTCTTTTTTTTTTGGTTTGACTATCTTAAATGCCAGGAGAGAAACCTGGCTGGCGCCCATTATATAATAAGAAAATAAAAACCTGAACCGTCAAACTTGGGCAGGACTCAGCGGAACAGTCCTAGAATGGTTCAGGTCCTACTTGGAAGAGTGTGATGAATAAATAACAGCACATATAACAACAGGCTGTAATATCCTCACATAGCCACAAGGGAACAGGACCAAATATATAAGCTGTATTAACCGCACCTGGCCACAAGATGGCGGCATACATAATACACTAGGAGGCGGGCACACTAGGGGCGGGCGCTCAACACTAGCCAATCAGAGCACATTACACGTCATAGAGGCCACGCCTGCCCAGGTACTATCGAGCGCACACAAGCAGGAGAGGGCAGAGACTCTACAGGCAGCGCATCTATTAGATATCCAGCTAAGAGTCGCTCCACGCGTGATTTATACAATTCCTCTCCTTTTGCTTCATAGATAATAGACCAAAACCTATAACAAATAAAGTGAGTTAAAAGCGATCCTGTGTCGGCGGCCTTCTTCCTCAAACAACACAACAACTTGGCGACCCCGGCGTGATTCAGAGAGGAGAGGCAACGGACGGGGGAAGCGGGGCCACGCGGCAGCGCACGTCTCGCCATCTCTGTCACAGGCGCCATCGAAACAGGTAAGCAGAACCTATTGACTATATAGAGGAAGCAAATGGCCAGAAATGTATGATTAATTTTGCTGAAGGTTAGAGTCCTTGGCGTTTCTTATTAATTGTACTGAAGTTTAGAGTCCTTGGCGTTTCTTATTAATTGTGCTGAAGGTTAGAGTCCTTGGCGTTTCTTATTAATTGTGCTGAAGGTTAGAGTCCTTGGCGTTTCTTATTAATTTTGCTGAAGGTTAGAGTCCTTGGCGTTTCTTATTAATTTTGCTTGAGGTTAAAGTCTTTGGTGTTTTTTAAGGCTGAAGTCTCGTATGATACTGTGTTAAATTCGGATGTGTAGAAACCTGGGAAACCAGTGGAGTTGTATCAGATGCGATAAGATGTTGACTGGGAACATATTGCTGGCAATATTTCCATCCTCAAAGAAGTAAGCTAACTTGCATGAATCATAATACCTTTTGTGTGATTAACCCTGTTATGTGATAATGCTTGCTTGCTTTGCTACGGTGCATCTTTGTTTTTTCTGGAGTGGGGGAAGTGCATGTCTTGTGAGGCTTTGTCTCCCACTAAGAGGAGTGGGGGAAGTGCACGTCTTGTGAGGCTTTGTCTCCCACGAAGAGGCGTGGGGGAAGTGCATGTCTTGTGAGCCTTTGTCTCCCACGAAGAGGCGTGGGGGAAGTGCATGTCCTGTGAGGCTTTGTCTTCCACTAAGAGGAGTGGGGGAAGTGCATGTCTTGGGGGTTATCAGTTTTATGGCCCCAGGTGTGGCCAATGTTTAGACTACGAAAGGGGAGAGAAAGAGAGTAAATTTACCCTTCACTCTAATTTAAAGATATATATTAAACAGTGCCAGTAGACTCGAACACATGCACACATAGACACACACACATAGATGGTCATATACACAGTATTAAGTAGGAAGATATAAAGTGTGTTCAGTTAGATAAGAGCAGTGGGTCTATGCTTTAGCAATATCACACACCGGGAGCATAGACAAGATCTCGAGGGAGCTTGCAGGACCAGATGAAGTTACAAATCCCTGTAAGCCATATTTGGAGTTCAGGCACTCCACCATAGGTTTTAATCCTCAGACTCCATGTTTAGAGTTGTTAGTATTATCTGTAGTTAAAATCCACCTAAATAACCCCCCCCCCTTCCCAAATCCCTCATAAGAACCCCCCCCCCCCTACTGGCCAAGAAAAGGAACTCTATGACGTGTAATATGTTTTGATTGGCTAGTGTTGAGCGCCCGCCCCCAGTGTGCCCGCCTCCTAGTGTATTATGTATGCTGCCATCTTGTGGCCATGTGCGGTTAATAGGCAAGGCAAGGCAGCTTTATTTATATAGCGCATTTCATACACAATGGCAACTCGATGCGCTTTACATAGAACAATAAGAATTGAAATAAAAATTAGAATAATAATCATAATAATAATAACAATAGTAATAAAAAATACAAGAATAGAAGAATAGACAGAAATAAAGTACTATAAGAGCAGCATAAAATCATGATTTAAAAGGACATAGTGCAATTAAATTTACAATTTAAAGTGCTTTGAACAAGCTCAATCATAAGCACAGGAGGAGAGAAGTGTTTTTAACTTGGATTTAAAAATGCTCACAGTTGGGGCTGATTTCAGTTTAGAGTAATACAGTTTATATATTTGGTCCTGTTCCCTTATGGCTATGTGAGGATATTACAGCCTGTTATATGTATTTGTTTTTTTTTTTCGTCACAATAGTTATAAAGTGCAGTTTATATGCGCATTTGTTGAATATTAATTAATTCAGTTTTAAATATTACAGTATAATATATATAGATTTAATAATCTCTCTCTCCTAGGAGTGAAATCCCAGCTGACACAGCGCAGGTATTACCCTGTCCCCAGTGTCAGAGGAGCCATGGTGATCTGTACGGCCGACTGCTGAGGAGTGGAAACATCCAAGTGGAGACTGGCCTCCTCCCATACATCGCAGCCTCCTCTCAAGAGCCAGTCAGAGCCTCCCCAGAACCCGTCCAAAAGACGAGCCAGATTACAGCAGACGAAGCCAGACGCCACTGTTGTAAGCCGTGCGGAAAAACCTTTCGTCAATCTAGTAGTCTGAAGAGACACCAGCGCATCCATACAGGAGAAAAACTGTACCACTGTCAGCAGTGTGGGAAGACGTTCAGTGATCCAAGTAATTTTGAGGTACATCAGCGCATTCACATCACACGGTCTTCTATCCTACCAGGGTACTTTACAATGTAATTGGCATGTATTGTTATGGTTTAATGATATAAGGGCGAGTCAGATCTTCCCATAGCAGCTCAACCAGTCTGCCACCATCATTTTCAGAGATCTGTTTTACTGTTTACCTGATTTGATCACATTCTAAATGCCTAGTTGACCAATTAGATTGCTATTGGAACTACCTATTGTATAATTGTCAACATCCCAACTCCAGGTACACCGGCATCTTCACACAGGAGAGAGAATGTACTGCTGTGGAAAGTGTGGGGAAACTTTTAATAAATCTGGTGATCTGAAGAAACACCAGCCCATCCATACAGGAGAGAAACCGTACCACTGTCAGCAGTGTGGGAAGACTTTTAGTAAATCTAATAATCTGAAGAGACACCAGCGCATCCATACAGGAGAGAAACCGTACCAATGTCAGCAGTGTGGAAAAACCTTTAGTCACTCTAATAAGCTGAAGATTCACCAGCGCATCCATACAGGAGAGAATCCGTACCAATGTCAGCAGTGTGGGAAGAGCTTTAATACATCTGGTTGTCTGAAGATTCACCAGCGCATCCATACCGGAGAGAAACCGTACCACTGTCAGCAGTGTGGGAAGACCTTTACAACATCTGGTTGTCTGAAAAAACACCAGCGCATCCATACAGGAGAGCAACCGTACCAATGTCAGAAGTGTGGGAAGACTTTCAGTGATCAAGGTAATTTGAAGGTACGTCAGCACATTGATTCACATCAGTCTTCTATCCTACCAGAGTATGATGCAACATAATTGCCATTTATGTTCATGGCTAAATGAGGTTATGGCGCATCAGATCTTCCCATAGCAGCTCAACGCTGTGCGCCACCATCATTTTAAGAGATCTGTTTTACCCTTTACCTAGGGATGCAGGATAATGTTTTACAACAAGTGGATAACCGATGATTACCTCAATGCCGATAACCAGTTAGTAATCTGTAGTTTGTTACCAACCAACTGACATCACTAATAATTGTAAACACAAGTTGCAGTGGACACTGCAGGTGACTTTTAAGATTTGTTGTGGTAAATCTAGTAGACTTTGTCCCTCCTCTTGGAACCCCAGCTGAACATGTATTTCAAATGGCAATCATGCTGCCGTCCTCTGCGACTGAAAAACGTCCAAACCGGCGATGACATGATTGCTGTTTTGCTCCCTCATCTACTAAGGCCACACCGTGTGGCTCTGCTCAGATGCACAAGTTAGACGTCATGAGAGTGACAACAGCGTGCAGTTGTGTGTGCAGCCTGCTGAAGTTATCGGCTCCATTTAAAGGCTGTAATTTAATTATCGGAATAAAGCATCATTTCTGCATATTTCCCACTATCGTCCGATAATTTATCACTGCGGTTGTCAAAGTGGAGTCCGGGGACCCCTGGGGGTCCGTGGCATATGGCCAAGGGGTCCTGAAAATAATTTATAAAACTCCTACATAATTGAAAAAAATTTTTAAAAATGAAGTAAAACAACCGTACCTTTTTGAGATAATTACCAGTGTCATTTTCTTCAAGAAAAGTGAATTTAGCCAGTAGGCGGAGCACAAGATTTACAATGCATGTTAATACATTTCCTGGCAAGTAGTACAAGGACAATATATTTTTTCGGATTCATGGTCATTGAGTTGGATTCAGGATGCAAACTATAACAATGGTAGCGGGTCCTTGTAAACATGTATCCATTGTATGGGTTCCTGGCTTGAAAAAGATTGAGAACCCCTGATTTATTGGACCTGATATTTGTCATGCATCCCTACTTTTACCTGAGATGATCACATTCTAAATGCCTAGTTGACCAATCAGATTGCTTAATTGGAATTACCCATTGTATAATTATTGTCCCTACTCCAGGCACACCAGCGTACCCATACAGGAGAGAGACCGTACTGCTGTGGAAAGTGTGGGAAAACCTTTAAACATTCTGATCATCTGAAGAGGCACCAGCGCATCCATACAGGAGAGAAACCGTACCACTGTCAGCAGTGTGGGAAGACCTTTACATCATCTGATTCTCTGAAGATTCACCAGCGCATCCATACAGGAGAGAAACCGTACCACTGTCAGCAGTGTGGGAAGACCTTTACAACATCTGGTTATCTGAAGATTCACCAGCGCATCCATACAGGAGAGAAACCGTACCACTGTCAGCAGTGTGGGAAGACCTTTACAACATCTGGTTATCTGAAGATTCACCAGCGCATCCATACAGGAGAGAAACCGTACCACTGTCAGCAGTGTGGCAAGACTTTCAATGATTCAAGTCATTTGAAGGTACATCAGTGCATTCACATCACATGGTCTTCTATCCTACTAGGGTATTATACAATGTAATTGGCGTTTATTGTTGTGGTTTAGTTGACCAATCAGATTACTTAATTGGAACTACCCATTGTATAATTGTTGACGTCCCTACTCCAGGTACACCGACGTCTTCACACAGGAGAGAGAAAATCAACACCCAAACACATGTCTTGAAGAAAGAAAATAGTTTCCAAACATCTGTAATGTGGTCCTTACTGTTGTGTCATGAATCGTTCCTGATCTCCAAGTAGTCTATTTCTTCTACTCATTTGTTTTCAGATAGTTTATACTCCATGGCCATGCCATTCACCTTGTTTTCCTCACCCGTCTCCTCATCTGCAGCTTATTTCCTCATTAGTCCCTCAGTTTATATACCTGTCCACTTCCCTTTGTTCCCTCACAGATTGTCTTTGCATTGTTCTTCGTTTGATGGCATTCGCTACCTGATTCCCTTGTCATAGATTCTGGTTGTTTTTTTTAATAAACCGTGTGGATTTTTGCTGGTCATTTTGTCGTGCTTTTGGGTTCACCTCTGTTCTTGGTCAGTGAGTGTGACAATATGTAAACTTGTTACACTTTCAATTATGGTGTACTGGTGTTTATTCAGAGAAACACCAGTACACCATAATTGTAAGTGTAACAAGTTACAGCACAAACACACAAAGTGAAGAAGTAAAACACCTGTTTTTCTACTCTGACATTGAAGGTATGGTTATATGTTAGATCTATCAGATGACCAATGGATTGGGTCACACTAACCTCGGGGCCTTTCTGCTGAAGTAAGACTCATGAGATATAAGCAGAGGCATATAATTATAAAAGCAACTCCACATGATCAGAATGAGTACATTGTTGGTGACGTGCAGAATACATGGTGATAAACATATGATAGTAAAGAACAGGCAGGCTTGTCTTTGAACATGTAAAGAACAGTGGGAGTCAGATAATACGAGGATGACATGGGGAAACGTAGACAGCCAGCCTTTTGTGATGACGGTTGCAATATGTGTGTATATGACAGCCTGAGATAGAGATATGTGGGCTCAGACTTCACGAACTGACACACACATACTTTGTTGTTCGGTCAGGGAAACGTAGTCGGACCCAGATATATCTGTAAAACGCTGCACATTATACTGGTGTTAACAATAAAACTGATTATTTCTTAAAGATAAACCACTTCTTCTATCGCTTCATTAACGAACACGCGTGAGTAGGGGTTTCATTTTTTTCCATCATCATCGCTTTGAAACCGCCTCTCACAACAATTGGTGACCCCGAGACGCGATGAAGACGAAGAAGTGACCCAGTGGGCGAGAGGACCGAGTGACAGCAGAACTACGTGGCGCCACATAAAAAAGGTAAGCAGAAGCCTGTTATAACAAAATTCTGCGATTGGGCATTACCAAAACTGTTTTGAAGTCACTTGTGATACCCGTCCTAGACATAGTTTAAACCAGTATAGTGTGCAACATAGGGGACCTGCCGTGTAACGAACGCAGAGACCGCCTGAGGGTTGGAATCCTGTTGGGGAGGAAGAGCCCCACAAAGAGCCAGGGACGCTCCTTTTTAGGACGTAGCCAAACAGGGGGCCTGCCCGTGAAAACGTACGCGCAGAGACCGCCCGAGGGTTGGAAACCCTAGTGGGGAGGAAGAGCCCCACAAAGAGCCAGCGGTTTAAATTCCGCCCTGTCCTTGCCATAAGTACATCAATTGGCGGAGGAGAAAAGAGGGTATACGACCCCAAGGTAGCGGGTTCCTTTCAAGACCAGAAGAGGGAACTCTGAGAGCCAGAGTAGCCCAAGGGTATCATTTCCCGGAGACCGTTGGAGACGGCCCGAAAATCATGATTTAGGAATATTGTATTGTGTGGGTGGTTCCAGGGGTTAGACTTTTCGTGAGATTCTCATAAGTCTCGTCTAACGCCTGTTCTGTGAGGTATATATATTTTTTTTTAAAAATTAAAAAAAATTTGAAAATATTTTTTCTGTGGGGAAAAACGGGTGGTTGGATACGGGGAAAGTGTGTCTAAAAGTCCCGCATGAAGCACGGTGAGACCGGACTGAAATCATTTTCAGCCTAGAAGCTTGTCTCACTGGGCAATATTTCGTGCAGAGAGCAGACCGTGAGTCATTCACACCGACCCTGTATGTGTATAAAAATTGTTTTGTTGATTTAGTGTGTACTGGTTAAAGACTGTGGGTAAAAATGGACGGGGACACCATAGGAGAGCAATGGGAACAAATCAGGATCCAATCGAGTAGTGGGTGTACACCGAATACACGGGGAAAGATAATGGAGGGTTACGAGGTGACCTGGATGTGGCTCCAGGAGAAGGGACAGATACCAGGAGACGAGGAACAGGACAGATTGTCACCCTATCTGGCGAAGGCCGAGAGGGCTGTGTTAAAAGAATTAGAAAGGCACAAGGCAGAAGAGGGAGAGCAAAATTGGGGAACAAAGAAGAAGTGGGGAGCTGCTCTAGAGGAGAAAGAGGAGAGGAGAGCGTTAGTGCATAAAATAGCGTTAACATGTCGAGCACTAGAAGCTCCGAAGGACAGAAACATACACAGGACAGTGACTAAGACGGAGCCTGTTTCGCCGAGAGGCCCAACAGCCCCCCAACTAGACTCAGACACAGACTCTGAAGACACAGACTCTGACGACACAGCCGACGCGAAAGTACCTTTCCCATACACTGTTATCATACCAGGGGGACTCCAAGCCCCTGTTATCAATGTAAGAGGCGGGATGTTAGACCTTGACACAGATTTACTAGAGGCAGACGCAGTCACACGACAGGAATGGGAATCATTTGTACATGAACAAAGGATTACCATGACAACAGCTACGAGGGAATTGAAGGATAGACAGAGGGATTTAGAGGCGTTAATACAGGACACACAGCAAAATGCAGCAGCCAGACACATCGGTCAGAATACGGGTTACGAACAAGGGCAAGACATAGGGGGAAGCACAACCGGAACTAGATGGGGTCAAACAGCACCAAACGCTAGGGGACGTCGTGGCAGCCGGTGGCCGATGGCAATAAGAACAACTCAGACAGGCGTCGGCGCTCCCGTAGCCATAACAACCCGCGAGAACAATGATAATAAGCATACTAAGGGCCAACAGTCAGATGACCACGTCTCCCCCGACCCTGACCTAGCAAGGAGCAGGGAGGGGATATCACCATTCAGACTACAGGGAATTAGATTGAGGCAAAGTCAGGCAGCCCAGGATACAGTACAGACCGAGGACAATGACAGCTCAGAAGAAATAAGGAGGGAAGAGGGTTTCCTGTATCAGCAAGACTCATGAAGGGCCCCGGAAACCTCTGACATAGGGTTGGTGGATCCCTATTTGTCACTGGGGGTGTCGGAGAAGAATTTGCCTTTTCTTGTGGACTCTGGGGCACGGTACTCTACTCTGAATTGCCGAGTACCGAGCTCCAAATTGACTACAGACACAGTTGAATTGACGGGTTTCTCGGGACAGCCTAATTATCTGCCTTTGACTACGCCCTTGCGCACATCAGTGGCAGGACAGACTTTTGAACATCGATACATTGTATCTCCTCAGTGTCCAGCGAATCTTATGGGAAGGGATTTACTGGTGAAAAGTGGAGCATCCATTTTGTGCGGACCGGACGGTCTGATTGTGACTTTTCCAAATGGACAGACCTTTAACTGCTCGGGGAGCCAGTGCGGGTCCCATTCACAGATGCTCTTAGCCCAAGACAACACACCAGGTGCTGGTGACCAGTGGGCGGATATCTACTGGGGATTGGTACAGCCAGAAACATTGAAAGGGGGGTAACAGACCCACCCACTCCATTTCTGACCTACAAGCCATACTATGATCAACTAACGGCACTAGTTGCAGCATTTTCCAAACAGGTGACAGAAATCCAGGGGGGTGCAGAGCAGGCACCAGCCCCGAAAGACACCGAGTGGGTGTTGCTAAAAGTCATCAAGATAAAGTGGTCAGAGCCAAGGTGGACAGGACCATACCGGGTGACAGGAGAGAACCTCACACGCTGTCCGGCTGGACGGCAAAGGTGAAACCTGGTATCATTGGTCACTGTGCGGTGCATCTGACCCACCGGCAAGGACCCGGGGAGACGTAAAAGGGAGTGTAAGAGAGCAGCCTTAGACTGACAGGAAGAAGAGTGATACATGTTTACTTTATTAGCTTTGCTAACACACGAGTGTACAGTCAGAGGCTATTCAGCGTATTTACATTTACATTTTTCATATATAATCATTTTATCTTGGTAGTAGTATAATCATAAATAATGATGTGCCGCCCAGAAAACAAGATGGGGTGGCTTGGTGTAGTTGTATGTTTGCTTTGATTGTTATAGCCCCTACAGTTGTGTGGAAACAATTCCATGACAGAGGATCTGCCACGATCAGAGCTAGAAAAACACCACCAAGGGGGGTGGAGCCAGGTGACCAGTTGTACCTGAGGTGTGAAGGACCATACAAGGTCACCAATGCGACACCAACCAGTACCGAGGTGGAAGGGAGTTCCACCTGGTACCACCTCAACCACTGCACCAAAGCTCTCAACCCAAGACGAGGGAAAGACAGAGTTCCAGAAACTGGAACGAGCCCGGGAGAGAAAGTGCTGGGAGCAGGTGTACCCAGCAGAGAACAACCATCCCCAGCACGGGCCCAGCCCAGCCTTGGGGCAGCAGCCTCATGACAAGCAGAGGCTGCAACGACAACCGTCCAGATGGAAGGTTGGACCCACCTGGGTCTGACCCGGTCCTGAGGCGGTTTGCATGTGAAGTGCTAGAAACCTCTCCATGTGAACCGGACCCCGAACACACGTCTTTGGAGGAGTGCTGGGTCGAACCCGGTCTTGAGAAGGCTCACATGTGATGGGCACACTCCATGTGAACCTGACACCGAATCTGCGGGTTGGAAGCAGGGCCCGACAATGGCGGGCGAACAGAAACAACAACGACTGCCCAAAACCCCCCACATGCTTGCAGCCCACCAATACATGAAGATCATTCCAATCATTCGACATACATCCATGCCCGGACGGAGTTTTTTAAGTTCATATTTGTTGATTAATATTGTGTAATGTTTGTTTTGCTTTATTACTGCGTGATTTTTAATGTGATATGCATGAATGGGAGGGTTCAAAACTTAGAAAGTATTTCACATTTGGTAATCTTTTTATCCTAACATCTCTACAGGTTGAAAGCCCTGTCAAAAGTTCAGGTTGAGAGCCCTGACAAACTTAACAGGTTGAAAGCCCTGATTAAGAAATGGTTTTTCTGATAACCAAATGTGATGCTGTAGGTTCATCTAGCGGTCCGGCATATAGTCGAATTTGAATAAACACGAGGGGATACAAGGTACTAAATTGGTAGTTTTTTGGGACTTTGGAGGTCCCAAAAAAGGGGGGAAGAATGAGAGACATGTATAAAAGTACCCTGTGACCCTTAAAAAATGTAATGATAAAACGTAACTACAGTCTTGCCAGGATGCTATATGAATCTAATAAGTGTGGGGAAGGTTCTGAATTTAACATTTTCTGAATTTAACATTTTTTTTGTTAATTTAACATTTTCTGCCGCTGAATAAAAAGGGATGATGCATAACCCATGGAGTTATGCCCCGCAAGAGGCAACTGAGGGACAGAGCTTAGCATATATCTTCTTATCCCAACACCCGCGGTTTACGCATTATGGTCCCATTATTACGGTAATTTTTGTGGTCTCATGTTTTGATGAGACCAATAGAGGGATTGAAGGTATGGTTATATGTTAGATCTATCAGATGACCAAGGAATTGGGTCACACTAACCTCGGGGCCTTTCTGCTGAAGTAAGACTCATGAGATATAAGCAGAGGCATATAATTATAAAAGCAACTCCACATGATCAGAATGAGTACATTGTTGGTGACATGTGCAGAATACATGGTGATAAACATATGATAGTAAAGAACAGGCAGGCTTGTCTTTGAACATGTAAAGAACAGTGGGAGTCAGATAATACGACGATGACATGGGGAAACGTAGACAGCCAGCCTTTTGCGATGAGGTTGCAATATGTGTGTATATAACAGCCTGAGATAGAGATATGTGGGCTCAGACTTCGCGAACTGACACACACATACTTTGTTGTTCGGTCAGGGAAACGTAGTCGGACCCAGATATATCTGTAAAACGCTGCACATTATACTGGTGTTAACAATAAAACTGATTATTTCTTAAAGATAAACCACTTCTTCTATCGCTTCATTAACGAACACGCGTGAGTAGGGGTTTCATTTTTTTCCATCATCATCGCTTTGAAACCGCCTCTCACAACAACATGTAGATGAATATTTGCTGTCTATGTAACATTAAGTATGTAAAGGTTGAGCCGAAATAACTTTGGTTATTGAGGAATAATTTATTGTTCATATTCATTCAATTTTAAAATGATTGTCAATGTTCACACATCTATGGACGCATTTTAAGGACAATCAAATGAAAATGCAATAGAGAGGTGCAGGAAAGAGTCCTAAAACCCGGAAATCCGTTAGCATTTTGGCACTTCCGGTTCCCCTCATCTCGAAGTCGATGGGTTTTTTGAATGGGTTTTTAGTTAGATACCTGGAATAAAGTACGTGGTTAACACAAGCTAAAGAGATGGCCACGTTTTGGTCTACAACATAAAATACATAAATACCCCACTTTTACGTGTCTTAAAAAACGTATGGCGATTGCATTTATGCTTCAGAAATCATAAAAGTAAAGCTAACTTCCGGGTTGGCCTACAAAAATATGTCATCCCTGCACCACTGGCGCAGGGATGACGTATTTTGTAGGCCAACCCAGAAGTTAGCATCGCCCTGGGTTCCCTTGACAAAAAGCCAATGGGGTTTTCCCATTGGATTTTGCATTATAGCAGAAAATAAGCTCTGTGGCAAACAAAAGTCTGACACTAACACGTTTTTTTAAGCAAGATAATCCACCAATGAACACTACTTTTATGATTTTTGAAGCATAAATGCAATCGCCAGAAGTTTTTTAAGACACATAAAAGCTTCAAAATTCATGAGTGGGGTATTTACTGATGTATTTTATGTCGTAGACCAAAACGTGGCAATCTCTTAACCATTTCAGACATCTAACCAAAAACCCATTCCAAAAACCTGTTGACTTCAAGACTAGAAAACCGGAAGTGCCAACATGATAACGGATTTCCGGGTTTTAAGACTTATCCCTGCACCACTCTATTGCCGGTGTTCAAAGACATCAGGGGCCCCAAAGGGAGGCTTACGCCCAACTTCCACTGGCCCCAGCGCGGGAGCGTTTCAGCAGCGAACCGCTGCGAGGCGGCTGGATTCGCGAGAATCACGAGATCACATGGTAATTTGTGGATGTAAAAAGAGAACAACACACAAATAAAATGTTACTTTGCCCGTCCGAAGTTGACTTGCAGTTGCTTTGGTCATTTTGTTCTAGAAGTTTGTGCTTTCTGTGTCCTTGAGTAGATGCTAGTAGACGTTTGCTCTTCGCTCTTGTGACGAATAAATAACAGCACATATAACAGGCTGTAATATCCTCACATAGCCACAAGGGAACAGGACCAAATATATAAGCTGTATTAACCGCACCTGGCCACGAGATGGCGGCACACAATACACATCTCTAAAGGTGTTAACATTTCTTCTGTTGATGTTAAGGACTTGGCTCTTTCTGATCATTTCTGTGTGTTCTTTGACTTACAGATCATTCCAAATGTTCAGTTAACCTCTGTGTCTGTTAAGAGAAGGTACATAAATGAGAATACCAGTGCAAAGTTTATGGAGGCTATAGCTATGTCACCAACTGTGAGTGCAGAGTCAGTTGATGAACTCCTAGATAAATTTAACTGGAAAATCACAAATGTCATGGATGCTGTTGCACCTATTAAAACTAAGATGATCTTTATCAGAAAGAAAACACCATGGGGAAACACTATGATGGTAAAGGCTGTTACGAATAAATAACAGCACATATGACAACAGGCTGTAATATCCTCACATAGCCACAAGGGAACAGGACCAAATATATAAGCTGTATTAACCGCACCTGGCCACCAGATGGTAGCATACATAATACAATAGGAGGCGGGCACACTGGGGGCGGGCGCTCAACACTAGCCAATCAACACATAGTACACGTCATAGAGGCCACGCCTGCCCAGGTACTATCGAGCGCACACAGGCAGGAGAGGGCAGAGACTCTACAGGCAGCGTATCTATTAGATATCCAGCTAAGAGTCGCTCCACGCGTGAATTATACAATTCCTCTCCTTTTGCTTCATAGATAATAGACCAAAACCTATAACAAATAAAGTGAGTTAAAAGCGATCCGGAAAGAGAGAGACAGAGAGAGAGGGAGAGAAAGAGAGAGAGACATAGGGAGAGAGACAGAGAGAGAGAGAGACACACACAAAACAATGTTTTCAGCATATAACATTTATCTCATGAATAAAAGGTGATTGTACTCACAAAGCACAACTTCTCAGTTTGTTCTTGTGAACAGTGAACTTCCTGTCCATCCTAGCCATGGTGTGGGGAGGGGGGGCATGACATAATCATCAGACAGTGGATTTTATTGATGTTTGATGGATTTGCTTTTAGTGTATTTTATAATTACCTCCTTTGGTTTCGGTACTTGAGCTGAAAGATGAAATACTGACAAATATCCTTAATAATACAAATTCAATTACCAATATCTCTGTCTCTGTCTCTCTCTTCTTTTCCATTTGTGATCATCTCTGTATGAAACTTTTTTGAGTTGGATGTAATCAGGGTTCTAAATTAACTTTTTTGATTACCAGCCAATCAGAATTTCCACGAGCCATTTTTTTTTCTTTTGTATCCGCACTTCCAGACCGCCACCGGCGCTTCAGAGTAATGTGTCCGAGGAGAGCCCTCTCGGACTCACACGCCTCCTTCCTCTTCCCGCCCCCAGTCTGTCCAACCAACCACCGCCGCATTTAGTTTACGTTTCGGGTAACGTTACTTTTTAATTTACTTTAGCGCTCTTCTTTTGGTAGTTTCTGCTCCGTTCATTCATTCTTTTTCTTCTGCTTCTTCTTTGTGTTTTCTGTTTCCATGGTTACTCGCGCTGGTTACTCGCGCTGCCTGCGCGTAGCCAATGGGCGTCGTATACGTCATCACGTAGCATCACGACAGTGTTCATGGGAAATGTAGTCAGTTGGCGGGTGTTAATTTAGAACCCTGGTTATCTCTAAAGGTGTTAACATTTCTTCTGTTGATGTTAAGGACTTGGCTCTTTCTGATCATTTCTGTGTGTTCTTTGACTTACAGATCACTCCAAATGTTCAGTTAACCTCTGTGTCTGTTAAGAGAAGGTACATAAATGAGAATACCAGTGCAACGTTTATGGAGGCTATAAGGTGTCAGTTCTGGTCCTGTTGGATCTCAGTGCTGCATGTGACACTGTGGATCGCAGTATCCTGAGCACGACTGTACCAGAAGCAGAAATAAACCGCACGCACATGCGCACACACACCCACCCCACACAGTGTGACGACCCTACAATGGCGTGTTGACACGGACGTCAGGAGCGGAAGACGACCGGAAGTCGCCGCCTACGTCAGCCTCACCGGAGGAAGAGGACGGCATCGTAAAGGGTTGTAAATGTCGTAAATAAGGACGAGAGGGGGAAAGTTGAATGAACAGTAAGGAACCGGAGCAATCGGTGCGTGTCGCCAGTGAAAGTCCGCGTAGTAACGATACGCTCTTTGCTCGTCATCGCTCCACGGATACCTTTTTCAACAACCGGCATCCTCCTTTTCATCTCCTGCACACTGTTTTGAACCGGAGAATCAGCGGCCAATTGCATCCCCTCATCCAAACCCGACGACAATACCGGACTGACTGACGGTGAGTACCGACCGACGTTTTGTTTTCTGACTCCGTTTAAACTGACCCCCCCCCCCCCCCCCCCCTCCCTATTTTGTTTGATGAACAGTGAGGAACTGAACGAACTGATTTATTTTGAAGAGCTGAATGACCTCATTTTGTTTTTCAAAAATCGAACTAAACTTTATTCTTACAAAAGAAAAACAATCCGTGTATCATTCGTTCTTTTTATATTCAATTGAGAATCCAAAATCGGAAAATGAAAAAACGATTTGTTATTGCCGTATTCGTTTAAGAATCTGATACCAAAAAACAAATAACGGTTTGTTTTTTGTACTTTCGATGTTATGGTCAGATCAAAAATAGGAAATGAAAAAACTGGGCCACGGGCCGAACTTGATTTTGATATTTAATTTCTCCGATGTGTGTGACCAGGAAGTCTTATATTTATATTGACTTATATTGATCCAATCACAGCCCTCTCCATCTCTTTGTCCGATACATGTCTTTTTCACTTATGGTCGTGTTGAACACAGAATCTTCCAACACTCATTTCAGAGCATCGCTGGAGGCCCATCTGCTGCAGCATGGTGGAAATCTCTGCATGCGTCTTGCCAGTTTCAAATAAGTCTTTAATTAACGTATGGTTCCAGTGCGGCCATGGTGTCGATACCAAATTACTCCAAATAATACTGATTCATTGACTTACAATCACTGCTTGATTCTGTTTTTTCAGGCTTTCTTTCACACTTAACTGTTGACGAATTTGCTGCAAGCTTATCAAGTGCAACACACAAAGAAGTCAATAACTTCCTGATCACACAAATCGGAGAAATTAAATATCAAAATCAAGTTCGGCCCGTGGCCCCGTTTTTTAATTAACTATTTTTGATCAGAGCATAAAATCGAAAGTACGAAAAACAAACCGTTATTTGTTTTTTGGTATCAGATTCATAAACGAATAAGGAAATAACAAATTGCTTTTTCATTTTCCGATTTTGGATTCTGAATTGAATATGTAAAGAACGAATGATACACGAAAACCTATGTTGTGGTCTCCTTGATTTATGGTTAATGATTTGTTGCATGTGTGTTATTTGTTTTGTTATGTGTTCCCATTACAATGAGGCTTAAATTGAAAAGGTTGGGACTTTTGTAGGTCTCGTCCTTGTATGGTGTGTTTTGGGGGGTATTCTTTTTTTTTTGGTTTGACTATCTTAAATGCCAGGAGAGAAACCTGGCTGGCGCCCATTATATAATAAGAAAATAAAAACCTGAACCGTCAAACTTGGGCAGGACTCAGCGGAACAGTCCTAGAATGGTTCAGGTCCTACTTGGAAGAGTGTGACGAATAAATAACAGCACATATAACAACAGGCTGTAATATCCTCACATAGCCACAAGGGAACAGGACCAAATATATAAGCTGTATTAACCGCACCTGGCCACAAGATGGCAGCATACATAATACACTAGGAGGCGGGCACACTGGGGGCGGGCGCTCAACACTAGCCAATCAGAGCACATTACACGTCATAGAGGCCACGCCTGCCCAGGTACTATCGAGCGCACACAAGCAGGAGAGGGCAGAGACTCTACATGCAGCGTATCTATTAGATATCCAGCTAAGAGTCGCCATCAAACCAGGTAAGCAGAACCTATTGACTATATAGAGGAAGCAAATGGCCAGAAATGTATGATTAATTTTGCTGAAGGTTAGAGTCCTTGGCGTTTCTTATTAATTGTGCTGAAGTTTAGAGTCCTTGGCGTTTCTTATTAATTGTGCTGAAGGTTAGAGTCCTTGGCGTTTCTTATTAATTGTGCTGAAGGTTAGAGTCCTTGGCGTTTCTTATTAATTTTGCTGAAGGTTAGAGTCCTTGGCGTTTCTTATTAATTTTGCTTGAGGTTAAAGTCTTTGGTGTTTTTTAAGGCTGAAGTCTCGTATGATACTGTGTTAAATTCGGATGTGTAGAAACCTGGGAAACCAGTGGAGTTGTATCAGATGCGATAAGATGTTGACTGGGAACATATTGCTGGCAAGATTTCCATCCTCAAAGAACTAAGCTAACTTGCATGAATCATAATACCTTTTGTGTGATTAACCCTGTTATGTGATAATGCTTGCTTGCTTTGCTACGGTGCATCTTTGTTTTTTCTGGAGTGGGGGAAGTGCATGTCTTGTGAGGCTTTGTCTCCCACTAAGAGGAGTGGGGGAAGTGCATGTCTTGTGAGGCTTTGTCTCCCCACTAAGAGGAGTGGGGGAAGTGCATGTCTTGTGAGGCTTTGTCTCCCACTAAGAGGAGTGGGGGAAGTGCATGTCTTGTGAGGCTTTGTCTCCCACTAAGAGGAGTGGGGGAAGTGCATGTCTTGTGAGGCTTTGTCTCCCACGAAGAGGCGTGGGGGAAGTGCATGTCTTGTGAGGCTTTGTCTCCCACTAAGAGGAGTGGGGGAAGTGCACGTCTTGTGAGGCTTTGTCTCCCACTAAGAGGAGTGGGGGAAGTGCACGTCTTGTGAGGCTTTGTCTCTCACTAAGAGGAGTGGGGGAAGTGCATGTCCTGTGAGGCTTTGTCTTCCACTAAGAGGAGTGGGGGAAGTGCATGTCTTGGGGGTTATCAGTTTTATGGCCCCAGGTGTGGCCAATGTTTAGACTACGAAAGGGGAGAGAAAGAGAGTAAATTTACCCTTCACTCTAATTTAAAGATATATATTAAACAGTGCCAGTAGACTCGAACACATGCACACATAGACACACACACATAGATGGTCATATACACAGTATTAAGTAGGAAGATATAAAGTGTGTTCAGTTAGATAAGAGCAGTGGGTCTATGCTTTAGCAATATCACACACCGGGAGCATAGACAAGATCTCGTGGGAGCTTGCAGGACCAGATGAAGTTACAAATCCCTGTAAGCCATATTTGGAGTTCAGGCACTCCACCATAGGTTTTAATCCTCAGACTCCATGTTTAGAGTTGTTAGTATTATCTGTAGTTAAAATCCACCTAAATAACCCCCCCCCCCCCTTCCCAAATCCCTCATAAGAACCCCCCCCCCTACTGGCCAAGAAAAGGAACTCTATGACGTGTAATATGTTTTGATTGGCTAGTGTTGAGCGCCCGCCCCCAGTGTGCCCGTCTCCTAGTGTATTATGTATGCTGCCATCTTGTGGCCATGTGCGGTTAATAGGCAAGGCAAGGCAGCTTTATTTATATAGCGCATTTCATACACAATGGCAACTCGATGCGCTTTACATAGAACAATAAGAATTGAAATAAAAATTAGAATAATAATCATAATAATAATAACAATAGTAATAAAAAATACAAGAATAGAAGAATAGACAGAAATAAAGTACTATAAGAGCAGCATAAAATCATGATTTAAAAGGACATAGTGCAATTAAATTTACAATTTAAAGTGCTTTGAACAAGCTCAATCATAAGCACAGGAGAAGAGAAGTGTTTTTAACTTGGATTTAAAAATGCTCACAGTTGGGGCTGATTTCAGTTTAGAGTAATACAGCTTATATATTTGGTCCTGTTCCCTTATGGCTATGTGAGGATATTACAGCCTGTTATATGTATTTGTTTTTTTTTTCCGTCACAATAGTTATAAAGTGCAGTTTATATGCGCATTTGTTGAATATTAATTAATTCAGTTTTAAATATTACAGTATAATATATATAGATTTAATAATCTCTCTCTCCTAGGAGTGAAATCCCAGCTGACACAGCGCAGGTATTACCCTGTCCCCAGTGTCAGAGGAGCCATGGTGATCTGTACGGCCGACTGCTGAGGAGTGGAAAAATCCAAGTGGAGACTGGCCTCCTCCCATACATCGCAGCCTCCTCTCAAGAGCCAGTCAGAGCCTCCCCA
Source organism: Merluccius polli (assembly GCA_030340625.1). Classification (NCBI taxonomy): domain Eukaryota; kingdom Metazoa; phylum Chordata; class Actinopteri; order Gadiformes; family Merlucciidae; genus Merluccius; species Merluccius polli. The sequence continues at coordinate 43,902 of JAOPHQ010006029.1, forward strand.
GAACCCGTCCAAAAGACGAGCCAGATTACAGCAGACGAAGCCAGACGCCACTGTTGTAAGCCGTGCGGAAAAACCTTTCGTCAATCTAGTAGTCTGAAGAGACACCAGCGCATCCATACAGGAGAAAAACTGTACCACTGTCAGCAGTGTGGGAAGACGTTCAGTGATCCAAGTAATTTTGAGGTACATCAGCGCATTCACATCACACGGTCTTCTATCCTACCAGGGTACTTTACAATGTAATTGGCATGTATTGTTATGGTTTAATGATATAAGGGCGAGTCAGATCTTCCCATAGCAGCTCAACCAGTCTGCCACCATCATTTTCAGAGATCTGTTTTACTGTTTACCTGATTTGATCACATTCTAAATGCCTAGTTGACCAATTAGATTGCTATTGGAACTACCTATTGTATAATTGTCAACATCCCAACTCCAGGTACACCGGCGTCTTCACACAGGAGAGAGAATGTACTGCTGTGGAAAGTGTGGGGAAACTTTTAATAAATCTGGTGATCTGAAGAAACACCAGCCCATCCATACAGGAGAGAAACCGTACCACTGTCAGCAGTGTGGGAAGACTTTTAGTAAATCTAATAATCTGAAGAGACACCAGCGCATCCATACAGGAGAGAAACCGTACCAATGTCAGCAGTGTGGAAAAACCTTTAGTCACTCTAATAAGCTGAAGATTCACCAGCGCATCCATACAGGAGAGAATCCGTACCAATGTCAGCAGTGTGGGAAGAGCTTTAATACATCTGGTTGTCTGAAGATTCACCAGCGCATCCATACCGGAGAGAAACCGTACCACTGTCAGCAGTGTGGGAAGACCTTTACAACATCTGGTTGTCTGAAAAAACACCAGCGCATCCATACAGGAGAGCAACCGTACCAATGTCAGAAGTGTGGGAAGACTTTCAGTGATCAAGGTAATTTGAAGGTACGTCAGCACATTGATTCACATCAGTCTTCTATCCTACCAGAGTATGATGCAACATAATTGCCATTTATGTTCATGGCTAAATGAGGTTATGGCGCATCAGATCTTCCCATAGCAGCTCAACGCTGTGCGCCACCATCATTTTAAGAGATCTGTTTTACCCTTTACCTAGGGATGCAGGATAATGTTTTACAACAAGTGGATAACCGATGATTACCTCAATGCCGATAACCAGTTAGTAATCTGTAGTTTGTTACCAACCAACTGACATCACTAATAATTGTAAACACAAGTTGCAGTGGACACTGCAGGTGACTTAAGATTTGTTGTGGTAAATCTAGTAGACTTTGTCCCTCCTCTTGGAACCCCAGCTGAACATGTATTTCAAATGGCAATCATGCTGCCGTCCTCTGCGACTGAAAAACGTCCAAACCGGCGATGACATGATTGCTGTTTTGCTCCCTCATCTACTAAGGCCACACCGTGTGGCTCTGCTCAGATGCACAAGTTAGACGTCATGAGAGTGACAACAGCGTGCAGTTGTGTGTGCAGCCTGCTGAAGTTATCGGCTCCATTTAAAGGCTGTAATTTAATTATCGGAATAAAGCATCATTTCTGCATATTTCCCACTATCGTCCGATAATTTATCACTGCGGTTGTCAAAGTGGAGTCCGGGGACCCCTGGGGGTCCGTGGCATATGGCCAAGGGGTCCTGAAAATAATTTATAAAACTCCTACATAATTGAAAAAAAATTTAAAAAATGAAGTAAAACAACCGTACCTTTTTGAGATAATTACCAGTGTCATTTTCTTCAAGAAAAGTGAATTTAGCCAGTAGGCGGAGCACAAGATTTACAATGCATGTTAATACATTTCCTGGCAAGTAGTACAAGGACAATATATTTTTTCGGATTCATGGTCATTGAGTTGGATTCAGGATGCAAACTATAACAATGGTAGGGGGTCCTTGTAAACATGTATCCATTGTATGGGTTCCTGGCTTGAAAAAGATTGAGAACCCCTGATTTATTGGACCTGATATTTGTCATGCATCCCTACTTTTACCTGAGATGATCACATTCTAAATGCCTAGTTGACCAATCAGATTGCTTAATTGGAATTACCCATTGTATAATTATTGTCCCTACTCCAGGCACACCAGCGTACCCATACAGGAGAGAGACCGTACTGCTGTGGAAAGTGTGGGAAAACCTTTAAACATTCTGATCATCTGAAGAGGCACCAGCGCATCCATACAGGAGAGAAACCGTACCACTGTCAGCAGTGTGGGAAGACCTTTACATCATCTGATTCTCTGAAGATTCACCAGCGCATCCATACAGGAGAGAAACCGTACCACTGTCAGCAGTGTGGGAAGACCTTTACAACATCTGGTTATCTGAAGATTCACCAGCGCATCCATACAGGAGAGAAACCGTACCACTGTCAGCAGTGTGGGAAGACCTTTACAACATCTGGTTATCTGAAGATTCACCAGCGCATCCATACAGGAGAGAAACCGTACCACTGTCAGCAGTGTGGGAAGACCTTTACAACATCTGGTGATCTGGAGATTCACCAGCGCATCCATACAGGAGAGAAACCGTACCAATGTCAGAAGTGTGGGAAGACTTTTAGTGATCCAGGTTATTTTAAGGTACGTCAGCACATTGATTCACATCAGTCTTCTATCCTACCAGAGTATGATGCAACATAATTGCCATTTATGTTCATGGCTAAATGAGGTTATGGCGCATCAGATCTTCCCATAGCAGCTCAACGCTGTGCGCCACCATCATTTTAAGAGATCTGTTTTACCCTTTACCTAGGAATGCAGGATAATGTTTTACAACAAGTGGATAACCAATGATTACCTCAATGCCGATAACCAGTTAGTAATCTGTAGTTTGTTACCAACCAACTGACATCACTAATAATTGTAAACACAAGTTGCAGTGGACACTGCAGGTGACTTTTAAGATTTGTTGTGGTAAATCTAGTAGACTTTGTCCCTCCTCTTCCCATTATCGTCCGATAATTTATCACTTCGGTTGTCAAAGTGGAGTCTGGGGACCCCTGGGGGTCCATGGCATATGGCCAAGGGGTCCTGAAAATAATTTATAAAACTCCTACATAATTGAAAAAAATGAAAAATGTCAAGTAAAACAACCGTACCTTTTTGAGATAATTACCACAGTGTCATTTTCTTCAAGAAAAGTGAATTTAGCCAGTAGGCGGAGCACAAGATTTACAATGCATGTTAATACATTTCCTGGCAAGTAGTACAAGGACAATGTATTTTTTCGGATTCATTGAGTTGGATTCAGGATGCAAACTATAACAATGGTAGGGGGTCCTTGTAAACAGGCATCCATTGTATGGGTTCCTGGCTTGAAAAAGATTGAGAACCCCTGATTTATTGGACCTGATATTTGTCATGCATCCCTACTTTTACCTGAGATGATCACATTCTAAATGCCTAGTTGACCAATCAGATTGCTTAATTGGAATTACCCATTGTATAATTGTTGTCCCTACTCCAGGTACACAAGCGTCTTCACACAGTAGAGAGACCGTACTGCTGTGGAAAGTGTGGGAAAACCTTTAATCAATCTGGTGATCTGAAGAGACACCAGCGCATCCATACAGGAGAGAAACCGTAACACTGTCAGCAGTGTGGCAAGACTTTCAATGATTCAAGTCATTTGAAGGTACATCAGTGCATTCACATCACATGGTCTTCTATCCTACTAGGGTATTATACAATGTAATTGGCGTTTATTGTTGTGGTTTAGTTGACCAATCAGATTACTTAATTGGAACTACCCATTGTATAATTGTTGACGTCCCTACTCCAGGTACACCGACGTCTTCACACAGGAGAGAGAAAATCAACACCCAAACACATGTCTTGAAGAAAGAAAATAGTTTCCAAACATCTGTAATGTGGTCCTTACTGTTGTGTCATGAATCCTTCCTGATCTCCAAGTAGTCTATTTCTTCTACTCATTTGTTTTCAGATAGTTTATACTCCATGGCCATGCCATTCACCTTGTTTTCCTCACCCGTCTCCTCATCTGCAGCTTATTTCCTCATTAGTCCCTCAGTTTATATACCTGTCCACTTCCCTTTGTTCCCTCACAGATTGTCTTTGCATTGTTCTTCGTTTGATGGCATTCGCTACCTGATTCCCTTGTCATAGATTCTGGTTGTTTTTTTTAATAAACCGTGTGGATTTTTGCTGGTCATTTTGTCGTGCTTTTGGGTTCACCTCTGTTCTTGGTCAGTGAGTGTGACAATATGTAAACTTGTTACACTTTCAATTATGGTGTACTGGTGTTTATTCAGAGAAACACCAGTACACCATAATTGTAAGTGTAACAAGTTACAGCACAAACACACAAAGTGAAGAAGTAAAACACCTGTTTTTCTACTCTGACATTGAAGGTATGGTTATATGTTAGATCTATCAGATGACCAATGGATTGGGTCACACTAACCTCGGGGCCTTTCTGCTGAAGTAAGACTCATGAGATATAAGCAGAGGCATATAATTATAAAAGCAACTCCACATGATCAGAATGAGTACATTGTTGGTGACATGTGCAGAATACATGGTGATAAACATATGATAGTAAAGAACAGGCAGGCTTGTCTTTGAACATGTAAAGAACAGTGGGAGTCAGATAATACGAGGATGACATGGGGAAACGTAGACAGCCAGCCTTTTGTGATGACGGTTGCAATATGTGTGTATATGACAGCCTGAGATAGAGATATGTGGGCTCAGACTTCACGAACTGACACACGCATACTTTGTTGTTCGGTCAGGGAAACGTAGTCGGACCCAGATATATCTGTAAAACGCTGCACATTATACTGGTGTTAACAATAAAACTGATTATTTCTTAAAGATAAACCACTTCTTCTATCGCTTCATTAACGAACACGCGTGAGTAGGGGTTTCATTTTTTTCCATCATCATCGCTTTGAAACCGCCTCTCACAACAATTGGTGACCCCGAGACGCGATGAAGACGAAGAAGTGACCCAGTGGGCGAGAGGACCGAGTGACAGCAGAACTACGTGGCGCCACATAAAAAAGGTAAGCAGAAGCCTGTTATAACAAAATTCTGCGATTGGGCATTACCAAAACTGTTTTGAAGTCACTTGTGATACCCGTCCTAGACATAGTTTAAACCAGTATAGTGTGCAACATAGGGGACCTGCCGTGTAACGAACGCAGAGACCGCCCGAGGGTTGGAATCCTGTTGGGGAGGAAGAGCCCCACAAAGAGCCAGGGACGCTCCTTTTTAGGACGTAGCCAAACAGGGGGCCTGCCCGTGAAAACGTACGCGCAGAGACCGCCCGAGGGTTGGAAACCCTAGTGGGGAGGAAGAGCCCCACAAAGAGCCAGCGGTTTAAATTCTGCCCTGTCCTTGCCATAAGTACATCAATTGGCGGAGGAGAAAAGAGGGTATACGACCCCAAGGTAGCGGGTTCCTTTCAAGACCAGAAGAGGGAACTCTGAGAGCCAGAGTAGCCCAAGGGTATCATTTCCCGGAGACCGTTGGAGACGGCCCGAAAATCATGATTTAGGAATATTGTATTGTGTGGGTGGTTCCAGGGGTTAGACTTTTCGTGAGACTCTCATAAGTCTCGTCTAACGCCTGTTCTGTGAGGTATATATATTTTTAAAAAAAAATTAAAAAAAATTTGAAAATATTTTTTCTGTGGGGAAAAATGGGTGGTTGGATACGGGGAAAGTGTGTCTAAAAGTCCCGCATGAAGCACGGTGAGACTGGACTGAAATCATTTTCAGCCTAGAAGCTTGTCTCACTGGGCAATATTTCGTGCAGAGAGCAGACCGTGAGTCATTCACACCGACCCTGTATGTGTATAAAAATTGTTTTGTTGATTTAGTGTGTACTGGTTAAAGACTGTGGGTAAAAATGGACGGGGACACCATAGGAGAGCAATGGGAACAAATCAGGATCCAATCGAGTAGTGGGTGTACACCGAATACACGGGGAAAGATAATGGAGGGTTACGAGGTGACCTGGATGTGGCTCCAGGAGAAGGGACAGATACCAGGAGACGAGGAACAGGACAGATTGTCACCCTATCTGGCGAAGGCCGAGAGGGCTGTGTTAAAAGAATTAGAAAGGCACAAGGCAGAAGAGGGAGAGCAAAATTGGGGAACAAAGAAGAAGTGGGGAGCTGCTCTAGAGGAGAAAGAGGAGAGGAGAGCGTTAGTGCATAAAATAGCGTTAACATGTCGAGCACTAGAAGCTCCGAAGGACAGAAACATACACAGGACAGTGACTAAGACGGAGCCTGTTTCGCCGAGAGGCCCAACAGCCCCCCAACTAGACTCAGACACAGACTCTGATGACACAGACTCTGACGACACAGCCGACGCGAAAGTACCTTTCCCATACACTGTTATCATACCAGGGGGACTCCAAGCCCCTGTTATCAATGTAAGAGGCGGGATGTTAGACCTTGACACAGATTTACTAGAGGCAGACGCAGTCACACGACAGGAATGGGAATCATTTGTACATGAACAAAGGATTACCATGACAACAGCTACGAGGGAATTGAAGGATAGACAGAGGGATTTAGAGGCGTTAATACAGGACACACACCAAAATGCAGCAGCCAGACACATCGGTCAGAATACGGGTTACGAACAAGGGCAAGACATAGGGGGAAGCACAACCGGAACTAGATGGGTTCAAACAGCACCAAACGCTAGGGGACGTCGTGGCAGCCGGTGGCCGATGGCAATAAGAACAACTCAGACAGGCGTCGGCGCTCCCGTAGCCATAACAACCCGCGAGAACAATGATAATAAGCATACTAAGGGCCAACAGTCAGATGACCACGTCTCCCCCGACCCTGACCTAGCAAGGAGCAGGGAGGGGATATCACCATTCAGACTACAGGGAATTAGATTGAGGCAAAGTCAGGCAGCCCAGGATACAGTACAGACCGAGGACAATGACAGCTCAGAAGAAATAAGGAGGGAAGAGGGTTTCCTGTATCAGCAAGACTCATGAAGGGCCCCGGAAACCTCTGACATAGGGTTGGTGGATCCCTATTTGTCACTGGGGGTGTCGGAGAAGAATTTGCCTTTTCTTGTGGACTCTGGGGCACGGTACTCTACTCTGAATTGCCGAGTACCGAGCTCCAAATTGACTACAGACACAGTTGAATTGACGGGTTTCTCGGGACAGCCTAATTATCTGCCTTTGACTACGCCCTTGCGCACATCAGTGGCAGGACAGACTTTTGAACATCGATACATTGTATCTCCTCAGTGTCCAGCGAATCTTATGGGAAGGGATTTACTGGTGAAAAGTGGAGCATCCATTTTGTGCGGACCGGACGGTCTGATTGTGACTTTTCCAAATGGACAGACCTTTAACTGCTCGGGGAGCCAGTGCGGGTCCCATTCACAGATGCTCTTAGCCCAAGACAACACACCAGGTGCTGGTGACCAGTGGGCGGATATCTACTGGGGATTGGTACAGCCAGAAACATTGAAAGGGGGGTAACAGACCCACCCACTCCATTTCTGACCTACAAGCCATACTATGATCAACTAACGGCACTAGTTGCAGCATTTTCCAAACAGGTGACAGAAATCCAGGGGGGTGCAGAGCAGGCACCAGCCCCGAAAGACACCGAGTGGGTGTTGCTAAAAGTCATCAAGATAAAGTGGTCAGAGCCAAGGTGGACCGGACCATACCGGGTGACAGAGAGAACCTCACACGCTGTCCGGCTGGACGGCAAAGGTGAAACCTGGTATCATTGGTCACTGTGCGGTGCATCTGACCCACCGGCAAGGACCCGGGGAGACGTAAAAGGGAGTGTAAGAGAGCAGCCTTAGACTGACAGGAAGAAGAGTGATACATGTTTACTTTATTAGCTTTGCTAACACACGAGTGTACAGTCAGAGGCTATTCAGCGTATTTACATTTACATTTTTCATATATAATCATTTTATCTTGGTAGTAGTATAATCATAAATAATGATGTGCCGCCCAGAAAACAAGATGGGGTGGCTTGGTGTAGTTGTATGTTTGCTTTGATTGTTATAGCCCCTACAGTTGTGTGGAAACAATTCCATGACAGAGGATCTGCCACGATCAGAGCTAGAAAAACACCCACCAAGGGGGGTGGAGCCAGGTGACCAGTTGTACCTGAGGTGTGAAGGACCATACAAGGTCACCAATGCGACACCAACCAGTACCGAGGTGGAAGGGAGTTCCACCTGGTACCACCTCAACCACTGCACCAAAGCTCTCAACCCAAGACGAGGGAAAGACAGAGTTCCAGAAACTGGAACGAGCCCGGGAGAGAAAGTGCTGGGAGCAGGTGTACCCAGCAGAGAACAACCATCCCCAGCACGGGCCCAGCCCAGCCTTGGGGCAGCAGCCTCATGACAAGCAGAGGCTGCAACGACAACCGTCCAGATGGAAGGTTGGACCCACCTGGGTCTGACCCGGTCCTGAGGCGGTTTGCATGTGAAGTGCTAGAAACCTCTCCATGTGAACCGGACCCCGAACACACGTCTTTGGAGGAGTGCTGGGTCGAACCCGGTCTTGAGAAGGCTCACATGTGATGGGCACACTCCATGTGAACCTGACACCGAATCTGCGGGTTGGAAGCAGGGCCCGACAATGGCGGGCGAACAGAAACAACAACGACTGCCCAAAACCCCCCACATGCTTGCAGCCCACCAATACATGAAGATCATTCCAATCATTCGACATACATCCATGCCCGGACGGAGTTTTTTAAGTTCATATTTGTTGATTAATATTGTGTAATGTTTGTTTTGCTTTATTACTGCGTGATTTTTAATGTGATATGCATGAATGGGAGGGTTCAAAACTTAGAAAGTATTTCACATTTGGTAATCTTTTTATCCTAACATCTCTACAGGTTGAAAGCCCTGTCAAAAGTTCAGGTTGAGAGCCCTGACAAACTTAACAGGTTGAAAGCCCTGATTAAGAAATGGTTTTTCTGATAACCAAATGTGATGCTGTAGGTTCATCTAGCGGTCCGGCATATAGTCGAATTTGAATAAACACGAGGGGATACAAGGTACTAAATTGGTAGTTTTTTGGGACTTTGGAGGTCCCAAAAAAGGGGGGAAGAATGAGAGACATGTATAAAAGTACCCTGTGACCCTTAAAAAATGTAATGATAAAACGTAACTACAGTCTTGCCAGGATGCTATATGAATCTAATAAGTGTGGGGAAGGTTCTGAATTTAACATTTTCTGAATTTAACATTTTTTTGTTAATTTAACATTTTCTGCCGCTGAATAAAAAGGGATGATGCATAACCCATGGAGTTATGCCCCGCAAGAGGCAACTGAGGGACAGAGCTTAGCATATATCTTCTTATCCCAACACCCGCGGTTTACGCATTATGGTCCCATTATTACGGTAATTTTTGTGGTCTCATGTTTTGATGAGACCAATAGAGGGATTGAAGGTATGGTTATATGTTAGATCTATCAGATGACCAAGGAATTGGGTCACACTAACCTCGGGGCCTTTCTGCTGAAGTAAGACTCATGAGATATAAGCAGAGGCATATAATTATAAAAGCAACTCCACATGATCAGAATGAGTACATTGTTGGTGACATGTGCAGAATACATGGTGATAAACATATGATAGTAAAGAACAGGCAGGCTTGTCTTTGAACATGTAAAGAACAGTGGGAGTCAGATAATACGACGATGACATGGGGAAACGTAGACAGCCAGCCTTTTGCGATGAGGTTGCAATATGTGTGTATATAACAGCCTGAGATAGAGATATGTGGGCTCAGACTTCGCGAACTGACACACACATACTTTGTTGTTCGGTCAGGGAAACGTAGTCGGACCCAGATATATCTGTAAAACGCTGCACATTATACTGGTGTTAACAATAAAACTGATTATTTCTTAAAGATAAACCACTTCTTCTATCGCTTCATTAACGAACACGCGTGAGTAGGGGTTTCATTTTTTTCCATCATCATCGCTTTGAAACCGCCTCTCACAACAACATGTAGATGAATATTTGCTGTCTATGTAACATTAAGTATGTAAAGGTTGAGCCGAAATAACTTTGGTTATTGAGGAATAATTTATTGTTCATATTCATTCAATTTTAAAATGATTGTCAATGTTCACACATCTATGGACGCATTTTAAGGACAATCAAATGAAAATGCAATAGAGAGGTGCAGGAAAGAGTCCTAAAACCCGGAAATCCGTTAGCATTTTGGCACTTCCGGTTCCCCTCATCTCGAAGTCGATGGGTTTTTTGAATGGGTTTTTAGTTAGATACCTGGAATAAAGTACGTGGTTAACACAAGCTAAAGAGATGGCCACGTTTTGGTCTACAACATAAAATACATAAATACCCCACTTTTACGTGTCTTAAAAACGTATGGCGATTGCATTTATGCTTCAGAAATCATAAAAGTAAAGCTAACTTCCGGGTTGGCCTACAAAAATATGTCATCCCTGCACCACTGGCGCAGGGATGACGTATTTTGTAGGCCAACCCAGAAGTTAGCATCGCCCTGGGTTCCCTTGACAAAAAGCCAATGGGGTTTTCCCATTGGATTTTGCATTATAGCAGAAAATAAGCTCTGTGGCAAACAAAAGTCTGACACTAACACGTTTTTTTAAGCAAGATAATCCACCAATGAACACTACTTTTATGATTTTTGAAGCATAAATGCAATCGCCAGAAGTTTTTTAAGACACATAAAAGCTTCAAAATTCATGAGTGGGGTATTTACTGATGTATTTTATGTCGTAGACCAAAACGTGGCAATCTCTTAACCATTTCAGACATCTAACCAAAAACCCATTCCAAAAACCTGTTGACTTCAAGACTAGAAAACCGGAAGTGCCAACATGATAACGGATTTCCGGGTTTTAAGACTTATCCCTGCACCACTCTATTGCCGGTGTTCAAAGACATCAGGGGCCCCAAAGGGAGGCTTACGCCCAACTTCCACTGGCCCCAGCGCGGGAGCGTTTCAGCAGCGAACCGCTGCGAGGCGGCTGGATTCGCGAGAATCACGAGATCACATGGTAATTTGTGGATGTAAAAAGAGAACAACACACAAATAAAATGTTACTTTGCCTGTCCGAAGTTGACTTGCAGTTGCTTTGGTCATTTTGTTCTAGAAGTTTGTGCTTTCTGTGTCCTTGAGTAGATGCTAGTAGACGTTTGCTCTTCGCTCTTGTGACGAATAAATAACAGCACATATAACAGGCTGTAATATCCTCACATAGCCACAAGGGAACAGGACCAAATATATAAGCTGTATTAACCGCACCTGGCCACGAGATGGCGGCACACAATACACATCTCTAAAGGTGTTAACATTTATTCTGTTGATGTTAAGGACTTGGCTCTTTCTGATCATTTCTGTGTGTTCTTTGACTTACAGATCATTCCAAATGTTCAGTTAACCTCTGTGTCTGTTAAGAGAAGGTACATAAATGAGAATACCAGTGCAAAGTTTATGGAGGCTATAGCTATGTCACCAACTGTGAGTGCAGAGTCAGTTGATGAACTCCTAGATAAATTTAACTGGAAAATCACAAATGTCATGGATGCTGTTGCACCTATTAAAACTAAGATGATCTTTATCAGAAAGAAAACACCATGGGGGAACACTATGATGGTAAAGGCTGTTACGAATAAATACCAGCACATATGACAACAGGCTGTAATATCCTCACATAGCCACAAGGGAACAGGACCAAATATATAAGCTGTATTAACCGCACCTGGCCACCAGATGGTAGCATACATAATACAATAGGAGGCGGGCACACTGGGGGCGGGCGCTCAACACTAGCCAATCAACACATAGTACACGTCATAGAGGCCACGCCTGCCCAGGTACTATCGAGCGCACACAGGCAGGAGAGGGCAGAGACTCTACAGGCAGCGTATCTATTAGATATCCAGCTAAGAGTCGCTCCACGCGTGAATTATACAATTCCTCTCCTTTTGCTTCATAGATAATAGACCAAAACCTATAACAAATAAAGTGAGTTAAAAGCGATCCGGAAAGAGAGAGACAGAGAGAGAGGGAGAGAAAGAGAGAGAGACATAGGGAGAGAGACAGAGAGAGAGAGAGACACACACAAAACAATGTTTTCAGCATAACATTTATCTCATGAATAAAAGGTGATTGTACTCACAAAGCACAACTTCTCAGTTTGTTCTTGTGAACAGTGAACTTCCTGTCCATCCTAGACATGGTGTGGGGAGGGGGGGCATGACATAATCATCAGACAATGGATTTTATTGATGTTTGATGGATTTGCTTTTAGTGTATTTTATTCTAATTACCTCCTTTGGTTTCGGTACTTGAGCTGAAAGATGAAATACTGACAAATATCCTTAATAATACACATTCAATTACCAATATCTCTGTCTCTCTCTCTCTCTCTGTCTCTCTCTTATTTTCCATTTGTGATCATCTGTATGAAACTTTTTTGAGTTGGATGTAATCAGGGTTCTAAATTAACTTTTTTGATTACCAGCCAATCAGAATTTCCACGAGCCATTTTTTTTCTTTTGTATCCGCACTTCCAGACCGTCACCAGGGCTTCAGAGTAATGTGTCCGAGGAGAGCCCTCTCGGACTCACTCGCCTCCTTCCTCTTCCCGCCCCCAGTCTGTCCAACCAACCACCGCCGCATTTAGTTTACGTTTAGGATGACGTTACTTTTTAATTTACTTTAGCTCCCTTCTTTTGGTAGTTTCTGCTCCGTTCATTCGTTCTTTTTCTTCTGCTTCTTCTTTGTGTTTTCTGTTTCCATGGTTACTCCAGCTGCCTGCGCGCAGCCAATGGGCGTCGTATACGTCATCACGTAGCATCACGACAGTGTTCATGGGAAATGTAGTCAGTACTGCCCAGGGAGCGAGAGCAGTAGAGCGGCTCTGACTGACATGATTGCCTCATGCATCACCGGCCAAACTGGCTAGTAAGTTTTTATTAACACCCGCCAAAATGATTTTTAACCCGCATTTGGCGGCTTGGCGGGTGTTAATTTAGAACCCTGGTTATCTCTAAAGGTGTTAACATTTCTTCTGTTGATGTTAAGGACTTGGCTCTTTCTGATCATTTCTGTGTGTTCTTTGACTTACAGATCATTCCAAATGTTCAGTTAACCTCTGTGTCTGTTAAGAGAAGGTACATAAATGAGAATACCAGTGCAAACTGTATGGAGGCTATAAGGTGTCAGTTCTGGTCCTGTTGGATCTCAGTGCTGCATGTGACACTGTGGATCGCAGTGTATTGTTGAACAGGTTGTGACGACCCTAAAAGTGGCGTGTTGACACCGACGTCAGTAGCGGTATCCTGAGCATGACTGTAGTGATGGCTCGTTCGCGAACGAACCAGTTCGAACGAACGACTCTTTAAAGTGAACGTCGTTCGCCACTCTCGTTCGTCTCGTTCGCCGTCGTTCGTCTCGTTCGCTGAGTCTCTGACGCGCTGCTGATTCGCGGCGCTGATTCGCGAGTCGTTCTGACTGTGATTGACTCGAGGACTGAGACGTCACGACTCACGAGAGCCAGCCAATCGTATTTAAATATCAGTGAAATGGTAAATGCATGCAGTCTTTGTATTTTCTGTGTCATGCCAGATTAATAATATATTTGAATGTCTCGTCAATCTGTCTCGTTCTTTCATGCTTCCTTCTCACGCACGCGACCCGGCCGCGAATTTTTTTTTGCAGGGTGGTAGCGGGAAGCACCGCCCCACGCTGCTCCTGATTGGTTGAGCTGTGCTCTCGACTCTATCCTGATTGGTTCTACTGCGCTCAGCAAGCTAGAAGATTGTTTAATCTCAACGACCGCTCAGTTTACAAGTGTTGAAGATATAGTTATGGTTATGGTTAGGGTTAGGGTTAGGGTTATGGTTAGGGTTAGGGTTATGGTTAGGGTTAGGGTTAGGGTTATGGTTAGGGTTAGGGTTATGGTTATGGTTAGGGTTAGGGTTAGCAGGCGCAGTAAACAATCTTAGAGTCGAGAGCACAGCTCAACCAATCAGGAGCAGCGTGGGGCGGTGCTTCCCGCTACCACCCTTCCAAAAAAAAATTCGCGACCCGGCCGGGACCCCCACCTTGGTGGATCTTGGTCTTGAGTGGGGGTGGCCAATGGCCATCTTCACAATAGTAAATAAAATATGCCCAGAATAAACACAACTGTACATCATTAACTTTAAAACTCATCATTGCTAAATCAAGTCTATTATCTTGCTGATATATTAAACATCCAATACGCCCCCCCCCCCCCCCCCCACACACACACACACACACACGCACATCCCGCTGCGTTTGGTTTGTCTAACTTTACCAAGTCTATTATCTTGCTGATATATTAAACATCCAATAATCTACTACGCCCCCCCCCCCCCCCCACACACACACACACACACACACACACACACACACACACACACATCGCGCTGCGTTTGGTTTGTCTAACTTTACCAAGTCTATTATCTTGCTGATATATTAAACATCCAATAATCTACTACCCCCCCCCCCACACACACACACACACACACACACACATCCCGCGGCGTTTGGTTTGTCTAACTTTACCTTGAATTGGGGGAATGGGGCATTTTGATCCTGACATGTCATTATGCATACATTAAATAAATCTGTTTAACTCAAATTAAATACATATGTTAACATTAGGGTTGCCAACCGTCCCGGATTGTGCGGGACGTCCCGTATTTCGAGTGATTATGATTTGTCCCGTTAGGACAGCTCCTGTCCCGCATTGCGATCACAGCCTCGTCAGCCTTGTCAAGTTGTCAATGGCCATAGTAGGCTATAAACTAAATAATATTTAAACCAAATAATACTGCAAACCAAATAATATTATTCTAGAGCAGAACTAGTAGCCTAAACCAAATAATATAATAGAGCGGAGCTTTGCTGTAAACGCACCAAAACTCACGCAGGTTGCTATGGGACACTGGAATGTTGATGGTTACGGTGCGCGAGTGGAGTTTAGTCAGAGAGAGTTGAGCTGTCAAAATGAGTGAACCTCCGAAAAAAAAGAGACTCTGTAGCTATAAAAAAGAGTGGGAACTGAAAAGGTCGTGGGTTAAAACTTGTTGTAGCAGCGAAATGCATTGTGTGTGTGTGTGTGTGTGTGTGTGTGTGTGTGTGTGTGTGTGTGTGTGTGTGTGTGTGTGTGTGTGTGTGTGTGTGTGTGTGTGTGTGTGTGTGTGTGTGTGTGTGTGTGTGTGTGTGTGTCCACTGCCCCGTCTTTGAGGTTTACACCCGCAATCCGTTTTCAAAACAGCCCAATTTGGCGAGAAAACCGAAATGCGACGTAATCCAGTGTTCACGACCCGTTTTCAAAACAGCCCAATTTGGCGAGAAAACCGTGAAGCTGGCAACCCTGCCTCACCGTCACTTTCGCCGTACTGGCAGCGATGGGAAGTCTCCAAATAATTCTAATTTATGTATTTTATAACCAGCAATTTATGTATTTTATAACCATGAAATGTCCTTGTTGGTTGTGCTTTCTTCAGGCGCCTCCACAGTGCCACGCGTGGATACTGTCGGTACAACACGCTATTTTACGTTGAAATGCGACGTAATCCAGTGTTCACGCAGACGTACACCGTCAACGTATTCTTTTGGCGACTGGGTTGACCTATCCAACCCCCCCCCCCCCCCCCCTCCCCTTACATCTATTTCTTTGTTACTCTTTTGATATTTGTATTAATATTATTATTTCCTCTTTCATGTAGTTATTATTTATTATTATTATTTTATTATTATTATATATTATATATAATATATTATTATATTATATTATTGATTGTATTTTATTTTATTTTGTGAGCACTTTGGGTCAAATGTGCTGTATAAATAAAAATGACTTGACTTTCTTCAAAATGCTATGCCTCCCCAAAGTGGTTCATTCATAAAACATGACAGAATGAGCTTTTTAAAGGCCACTGGCAAAATCATTATTACTGTGAACCATCCAAGCAAGTACAGAAATGGTTTGTCATTTAACACTTTGAAATGAGTAGGTTTATGGTAGGTGTGCGCGCGCGTACGGGCACACCTGGAACAAAGTGTCCTGCATTTGGGATTGAGAAAGTTGGCAACCCTAGTTAACATATTCAACCAGACACAATGTTGTATTTGCTATTATTCACACATTTATTAACACCATCATCCCCCCTCCCCCAGTTGGTTTGTCGGAGTTGAACTGTAACTTCATCTCTGAATGGTAACTTAACTGCATTCGTGATTCGTTTGAATGTTGTGAACGAGGGAGGCGCCGAGTCGGTCAGACTCGCCGTTCGCGAATGAGAACGAGGGGCGGAGCTGAGTCCGAACGACTGAACGATTGAATGATTCACCGCTACCGGAAACACGACTGAACGAACGAACGAACGACTCTTCATGGCGAACTGAACGACGCGAACCGATTCGCGCAAACGAACGAGGAAATCCACCACTAGACTGTACCAGAAGCAGAAATAAACCGCACGCACATGCGCACACACACCCACCCACACAGTGTGACGACCCTACAATGGCGTGTTGACACGGACGTCAGGAGCGGAAGACGACCGGAAGTCGTCGCCTACGTCAGCCTCACCGGAGGAAGAGGACGGCATCGTAAAGTGTTATAAATGTCGTAAATAAGGACGAGAGGGGGAGAGGGAGTAAGAGGAGTAAGAATGTTCCTTGGTGGAATAAGGATTGCAGTAAAGCAGTCAAGACAAGAAATAAAGCTTTTAAGGATCTTAAAAAGTGCCATTCTCAACACGCTCTGATAGAATACAAGAGAGCTCAGGCAGTTGTTAGGAAAGCAATTAAAGCAAGAAAACGTAATTTTTGGAGGGAATATTGTAATAGTATAGGAAGGACTGTGAGGCTGTCGGATGTATGGGGCATGATAAGAAGAATGGGAGGGATTAGAAGAAATTATGAGTTAACAGTCATGAAAAGTGGAGATACAGTAGCCATTAATAATCTGGAAAAAGCTGAGCTTTTAGTACAGACATTCAGGAGGGTGCACAGTTTTGAAAACCTGACTAAAAAGGCTAGGGCAATTAGAAGCAACATTTTAAGAGAGCACCCAACTGTCTTAGTTAGGAAGGAAAGTTCAGAAAACCCATTGGATCTGCCTCTTAATATGTTTGAGTTGAGGAAAGCCATTATATCTGCTAAACAGACTACTCCAGGGAAAGACCTGGTTTGCTACAAAATGTTAGCAAATATGACAGACAATACACTAAGAATAATACTGAGATTATTTAACAGCATATGGGATTCTGGGCATCTTCCATCAATGTGGAAGCACTCAATAATAGTTCCTGTCCTTAAGCCAGGGAAAGAACCCTCTGATCCTTGTAGCTATAGGCCTATAGCGTTAACATCACAACTGGGCAAAGTTATGGAGAGGATAGTCACAGAAAGAATAACCTACCATATGGAAAGCAAAGGTCTCTTCTCTCCCTATCAGAGTGGTTTCCGTAAGGGCCGTAACACGATGGATTCAGTCTTATGTTTAGAGTCTGACGTTAGGAAAGCACAGACCAATAAGGAAGTAGTAATTGCAGTTTTCTTTGATATAGAAAAAGCCTATGACATGCTCTGGAAGGAGGGTCTGCTAATTAAGTTAGAGTCCATGGGAATAGGTGGTAAGGCATACAACTGGATTTTTGATTTTTTATTTGACAGGAAGATACAGGTAAGAGTAGGTACAGAGTATTCCAAAACATATACAGTGGAGAATGGTACACCGCAGGGTAGTGTGTGTAGCCCAGTATTGTTTAACATCATGATTAATGACATATTTTCAAATATAGAACAAGGTATAGGCAAATCCTTATATGCGGATGATGGTGCATTATGGGTCAGAGGACGTAATATTTCACATCTCAAGACAAAAATGCAAGCAGCAATAACTAAAGTGGAAAAGTGGGCAAATGAATGGGGTTTCAGACTATCAGTGTCAAAGACCCAGGTAATCTGTTTTTCAAGCAGGCGCAAAATCACTCCATTATCCTTAAAACTTTATGAGCACCCTCTTGAGCAAGTCAAAACTATACGATTTCTTGGGATATGGTTTGATGAAAAGTTAACCTGGAAAGTGCATATAAACAAAGTAGAGAACAAGTGTAAAAAGGTTGTTAACATTCTTCGCTGTTTATCAGGACAATCCTGGGGAGCAAGCAGAGCAGCTTTGCTTAACATATACTGGGCACTTATGAGGTCTGTCTTTGATTATGGCTGCATAGCGTATATGTCTTCAGCAGAATCCAACTTGAAGGCCTTAGACGTACTGCAAGCTCAGGCTCTGAGGATCTGTAGTGGATCCTTTAAGACATCCCCTGTACCAGCAATGCAGGTGGAAATGGGTGAAATGCCACTAAGGATTAGAAGAATCCAACTGATGCTAACATACTGGGTTAACCTGAAAGGGCAATATGCTGTTCATCCAGCTAAAAATATTTTAAATGACTGTTGGGAGCATAACAAATCCAACTTCAGAAGCTTTGGGTGGATAGGTGATGCTAAAGCAGAGAGTTTAGGGCTACACCAGTTGCAGTACAGTCCTGTTGTTTCTTTATCCTCTACTCAGCCATGGTTTTTCCCACTACCTTCTGTAGACATGGGCATTCATTTGGAAATCAAAAAAAACCCAAAAGAGGTGACAGTAAAGACCATAGTACAGAATTATTTACAGTTGCATTTTTCATGCCATACATACATATTCACTGATGGGTCAAAAGATCCAAAAAGAGAGTGTGCTGGTTCAGCAGTACACATTCCAGCAAATGGTGTGAACATTCTGAAAAGAATAGATGGTAACTTATCTGTGTATACTACAGAGTTAGTAGCGATCTGGCTGGCCCTGGAATGGATAAAAGAAAACAACATTCAAAACACTGTTATCCTCTCAGATAGCTATTCAGTTCTACAAAGCATACAGTCAGGTAAATCTTTCAGGGGTGACCTCATCAATGAAGTGTACAATACATTATTCCATTTAAAATTAGGAGGAATAGTAACTCATTTTCTTTGGGTACCGGCGCATGCTGGTGTTGAGGGCAATGAGCAGGTGGACAAGTTAGCCAAGCAAACACTCAAACATCTAGAGATAGATTTACAAATCCCTGTGAGTAAGGCTGAGGTCAAGGTTCTTATAAAGAATCAATCTGGCAGGAATACTGGGATGACAGTGGAAAGGGTAGACATCTATATAACATCCAAAAACAGGTGGACAAAGGAAGAATGGAAGGTAGAGGTAGGAAAGATGAGAACATGATAACCCGTCTAAGAATTGGTCACACAGGGCTTAACTACACTTAAAATAATAGGTAAACATCCAACAGGAAACTGTGATTACTGTAGCCAGCTGGAAACAGTAGAGCATGTTTTATTTCACTGCAAACAGTATGAGGACGAAAGAAGGAACCTTTGTCAGTCATTAAGCACTGTGAATATCAGTTTTAGTCTATCTGGCATCTTGGGTAAGGCATCTAGCCACATATATCATCTAGTTCTCAGGTTTCTCAAAGAGACTGGGCTAGCCCAGAGGATATAGTTTATTATAATTATTCCCCCCCCCCCCCCCCCCCTTTTTTTTTTTTAAATCGTTCATGTAATCCAATATCTACCTGTTCCACACTCCAGCCCAGTTGGTGGCGGTAATGCTCCTATCAAGTTGGTTTGCCAACCGCCATAAAACCCTAAAGAAGAAGAAGAGAGGGGGAGAGGTGAGTGAACAGTAAGGGAGCAATCGGTGCGTGTCGCCAGTGAAAGTCCGCGTAGTTAACCCGTGTTGCTCTCTGCTCGTCAACCGCCATCGCTCCACGGATACCTTTTTCAACAACCGGCATCCTCCTTTTCATCTCCTGCACACTGTTTTGAACCGGAGAATCAGCGGCCAATTACATCCCCTCATCCAAACCCGACGACAATACCGGACTGACAGTGAGTACCGACCGACTTTTTGTTTTCTGACTCCGTTTAAACTGACCCCCCCCCCCCTCCCTCCCTATTTTGTTTGATGAACAGTGAGGAACTGAACGAACTGATTTATTTTGAAGAGCTGAATGACCTCATTTTGTTTTTCAAAAATCGAACTAAACTTTTTTTCTTACAAAAGAAAAACCTATGTTGTGGTCTCCTTGATTTATGGTTAATGATTTGTTGCATGTGTTTTATTTTTTTTGTTATGTGTTCCCATTACAATGAGGCTTAAATTGAAAAGGGTGGGACTCTTGTAGGTCTCGTCCTTGTATGGTGTGTTTTGGGGAGTATTCTGTTGTTTGGTGACTATTTGACTATCCTAAATGCCAGGCGAGAAACCTGGCTGGCGCGTTCCAGGCAACTCGTAACTCGTGACTTCACGACCTCTTCCCGTGAAAGTTTTTATTTTTTATTTTATTTTTTTAAATGTATTTATTGAAGGCTGATTCATTTACATAAATCAAGGCAATAGACAACAATAAATACCTCTTAACATACAAGGCACATTAGGTAAGAGAAATAACTTAAATTATATAAGGTGATAATAACTAACATAAAAATAGAAAGTAGAAAATAGATAAATAATAGTAACATAAGAGAAATAAATAAAAATAAATAAAAGTAATTAAGTCCAGTAATAATGAGTCCACAATCTTCCATAGTTATTCTAGAGGTCATCAAATATTTTCAGATCTTCATAAGCTCTGAAATCTTCCCGTGAAAGTGAGAGAGAGAGAGAGAGAAACTTTATTGTCCCCATGGGGAAATTATTTCTCAGCAAATGGGGCTTGGACATGACCTGATACAGTGTACAAAACACAAAACAATAACAAACCCCAAGCACATTGACATTTACACATTAAGCCCAAGACATGACAGGGACATTGGGACATTTAAACATTAAACATTTAGACAGACAGTTCCTACACATGGCATCAATGCATAGTGACCAGTAATGCACTGAGGCTGTTGAGTGCACAGGAAGAAATAACAATAATAAAAATATAAGTGCTCTGGAACTAGCCTGGCTCCGCCCGCCCACGTACTTTCGCTCAAATTTAATTTCACTTCAGTACTAGGGTCTGGCTAGCCTGGCTCCGCCCACCTACGTACTTCCGCTCAAATTTCATTTCACTTCAGCACTAAGGTCTGGCGATGCTACTATGTTAGAACGATTTCTTTTCCCCAAAATCTGCGTTCCAATCAGCGAACAGGAGGCGCGGCCTGAGAACAGTGACGTAGAGGTTGTGCGCGAATTTCAGTTATTGAGCGGAAGTACAGAGGCGGGCGGAGGCTAATGCTAATGCTCACTGCATCTGCCGTTTGTATACTGCGCGCAACGTAAACGTGAATGTAATGAGTAGTCTCGTTAGGATTAGGCTATAGCAGTTCTAGACCTTTAGTATGAATGTAATGAGTACGAAGGTCTAGTTAGGACTAGACTATAGCAGTTCTAGACCTTTAGTTTGAATGAAATGAGTACCAAGGTCTAGTTAGGACTAGACTATAGCAGTTCTAGACCTTTAGTATGAATGTAATGAGTACCAAGGTCTAGTTAGGACTAGGCTATAGCAGTTCTAGACCTTTAGTATGAATGTAATGAGTACGAAGGTCTAGTTAGGACTAGACTATAGCAGTTCTAGACCTTTAGTATGAATGTAATGAGTACCAAGGTCTAGTTAGGACTAGGCTATAGCAGTTCTAGACCTTTAGTATGAATGAAATGAGTACCAAGGTCTAGTTAGGACTAGACTATAGCAGTTCTAGACCTTTAGTATGAATGTAATGAGTACCAAGGTCTAGTTAGGACTAGACTATAGCAGTTCTAGACCTTTAGTATGAATGTAATGAGTACCAAGGTCTAGTTAGGGCTAGACTATAGCAGTTCTAGACCTTTAGTATGAATGTAATGAGTACGAAGGTCTAGTTAGGACTAGGCTAGGGTCTGGCGGTGCTGTATGTTAGAACGATTTCTTTTCCCTCAAATGTGCCTTCCAATCAGCGAACAGGAGGCGCGGCCTGAGAACAGTGACGTAGCGGTCGTGCGCGAATTTCAGTTATTGAGCGGAAGTACGGAGGCGGGCGCGCCATTTCCCATTCAATGTGAATACAGACACACAAATCTTATCACAAACACACAAATGTGAATACAGACACACAAATCTTATCACAAACACACAAATGTGAATACAGACACACAAATCTTATCACAAACACACAAATGTGAATACAGACACACAAATCTTATCACAAACACACAAATGTGAATACAGACACACAAATCTTATCACAAACACACAAATCTTATCACAAACACACAAATCTTATCACAAACACACAAATGTGAATACAGACACACTGATTTTTTTACACACACACAAATGTGAATACAGACAGACAAATCTTATTACGCACACACAAATGTGAATACCGGTACTAGGGGTGTGCGATATGGACAAAAAATATCTCGATATTTTGGGGGATTTTGACGATAACGATATTTAGACGATATTCTTTAAATGTGTGTTTTTTACAGCCTGAGTTATAGCTCATTCATTGTTTCTTGTGGATGATATTAATGGACACAACATTTTAAAGGAAAAATGCTTTTTATTTGTCTGCAAAAAAGCAAAAGCAATAAACACCATTGGTCCGTACCAAGATATTGCACATAAACAAATCTAACTTAGTCATATAGAACAATGACTAACTTCAAGTTCAAAGTGCTCCAGCATGATCTGCAAAATATTGCACACAAACAAATCTAGCTTGTAATCATATTGAACAATGACTAACTTCAAGTTCTGTCCAGTATTGCACAAAAATCAAAAAACAAAAGAGGAATATTTGTCAAAAATGTTCACTTCAAATCAGATCCTTAAATACTGTACAAAAAAACGGAGAGATTTGTAAACAAATGTAATAAAACAAAAGAGTCATTATTATTACAGGAAACACTTGCATGAACTGATGCTGGAACTTTACAGAGAATATTGTAGGCCAAATGTTGACTCTTCTTCACATGTACAGGCCATTTATTTCAAATTGTGAGCCAAAAACACCAGTCTGTCCACAGCGTCAGGCTTAAGTGCAGCCCGGTGACACGTGACAACATTCCCTCCAGTGCTGAATGCCCTTTCTGAAGGGCTGCTTGAGGCAGGGATGCATAGATATTTTTTAGCAAGTTTCCCCAGTCTGGGGAAATTTACCTCTTGTGATTTCCACCACTCAAGTGGATTGATATCACTGTCCACCTCAGGTATCATCAGGTAGCTCTTAAGCTCCTTTTCAATGGCAGTGGCCAGTGAATCCCCTTCTCTGACTTCTTGCTTTTTGAAGTAACTCCCAAAAGACTTTTTTGCCTTTTTGGCTGCCTCCCTGGTGTCATCATCGCCACTTGCTCCACCTGCTGAAGCTGTGCCCTGAGCTGCAGCTGTTGAGGGGCCTGGGGTAGGACTGTCTTCCTCTGTTGCCATTGTCATTAGTTCAGTGGTAATTTTTGACGTCTCGTTCTCATCATTGTAGCGGTTTTTGAAGCGGGGGTCAAGGGTTGATGTCAAACTTAACAGGTCGCCCACATTGTCTTCTTTGTACTTGGTGTTCAGGTACTGCAGAATGGTTTCTTTGATTTTTTTGGTTAGGTCTGTGTCATTAGGCTTCACTGCCAGGACTTCCGAGTTGAACAATGCCAGGACAGGTTTTAGGTAGGAGACGGTTACAAGTTGCTTACCTGATAGAGCATCTGTGAACTCTAACAGAGGACCAAGCGCTTTGCTCACTGATTCCAGCACGTCAACATCTTGCCATGTTGGGATAAGATGCCTGCGTTTTTTGTCTTCACCCAGCACATGACGAATGGCCTTTTCTTGCTCAACAAATCGCTCTATCATGCGCTGTCTAGAGCCCCATCTTGTTGCCGATTCTGTGATCAGTTTATGCTGTGGAAGCTTGAACTGGTCTTGAGCCTCACAAAGTGCTCTCTTCATTTTCCAGCTGTAGGAAAATGCTCCAACAACCTTCTTGCAAACTCCAATGGCTCTGTCTACTCTAGGATCCCGCATGCTCCTCTCTGGAAAACATTTAACATATAGACAGAACAACATCATTTATTGTGAGTCAGTTTAATGATGTAATGTCATTATCAGGTATGTAGCAGAGTTATTATAGTTTTGTGTTTTTCCTATTAGTTTTTATTTTTATTTAGTTTTTAATGTGTTTTCAATTCAGTTTAGTTTCCAGAGTCTGTTTCCTCACTTCAGTTTAGTTATATATGTTTGAAAACCTGCATGTTTGTCATCATACATAGTTAACTGAAATGTCTTTTCACACCTAGTTTTAGTTTTTAGTTTAGTTTTAGTGATCTATAATAACCTTAGTATGTAGGCCTTAGAGTACCATCACACTGTTAATGTATTCATTACTTTATTGCAGTTCAGTATTACTTAATTTATCGTAGTATTTGTTAAATTGTCAAATTAATATGCCTATAGCAAAAGTTTGGCTTTTTTTTCACAGTTTCTCTTTATATTTTTGTTGTTCCAATAAACATTATAACTAGTTAACATCAACAGCATTTAATACTCAAATTAGGCCACTCACCAATGGCAATGTGCAGCCTGTGGCCAAAACACGGTAGCCTCATCCAGTTGTTGATTCGGAGTGCACTGACAACGTTTGCTCCGCTGTCTGTCGTCATGCAAACCACTCGTTGTTCACTCAGCGACCATGACGCGAGGGCATCCTTCAGACCTTGGGCAATAGTGTGGCCTGTATGGTCATCTGGGAAGTACGAAGTTTGCAAACAGTTGCTCTTAAGTTGCCAGGATTCGTCGATGAAATGCACCGTCAAGGAGAGGTATGGCTCAGATGTCCTGCTGGACCATAAATCCGTCGTTGTTGCAAAATGTGGCACCTTCTGCAGTTCACTCATCAGAGTTTGGCGACATGAGTCATACAGGTTGGGCAGAGCAGTTTCGCTGAAATATTTCCGACCAGGGACTGTATATCGCGGGTCCAGCGTATTCACAAGTTGTTTAAAGCCTTCTCTCTCCACCACCTGAATCGGCACCATTTATTTTGCTATATAATTGGTGATAGCATTTGTTACGTCTCGCCATCGGCTGCTTTTTTTTTCATGAGGCAGTTTCCTGTTGAATGAGTCCGCTAACGTTTGTTGGCTGTGTTGTGCAGCAGGTAACGGTATCTTCGCCGAGTTAGGTTTTTCTTTGGCAGCTAGCTTTTGACATTCTTCGTATTCCTTCGTGTGGTTAGTCCGCAAGTGGTGAAACAGGTTGGTTGTCGAGCTGCTTTTAGTGGCAACGGGTTTTCGACAAAATTTGCAGAGTACTACCTTTTGGGTAACATCAGTCTTTTCGAAGCCGAAGTACTTCCAAACAACTGAAGTCGATCCACGTCTTTGAACTAAATCGTCTGAAGCCGGGGCATCCGCCGGCGTGTCCATGTTGTCTTTCTAATGTTTATGTTTAGAGGCACGCGTCGCTCACCAGGAATACGCCGGTGAGCGATCACGTGACCACCTAGGCCTGCTGCGGTGTACTGCTGCACGCAAGTTACGTAACTCTTGTTCAGTGAATGTGCGGGGTTTCAACATGGATTTCAACGTGTGTTTTGGTGAAGTAATTTGCATACTCGATATCGTAAATTTTCACATCGTTAAAACAACAATGACGATATTATCGCAAACGATGTATATCGCCCACCCCTAACCGGTACACAGATTGAGATACGCACACACAAATAATATTGTCTCAATAATACCCCCATATAGGTCCGAGGAGTGTTACGATCGCGCGCCCCCCCCCCCCCCCCCCCCCCCCCCCCCCCCGTCAACAATGGGGGGGGGGGGGCCCGACTGCAATGAACCAGTTTTGGGGGGGCCCAGCCTGAAAAAGGTTGAGAACCCCTGATATAGAGGAAGCAAATGGCCAGAAATGTATGATTAATTTTGCTGAAGGTTAGAGTCCTTGGCGTTTCTTATTCATTTTGCTGAAGGTTAGAGTCCTTGGCGTTTCTTATTAATTTTGCTTAAGGTTAAAGTCTTTGGTGTTTTTTTTAAGGCTGAAGTCTCATATGATACTGTGTTAAATTCGGCTGTGTAGAAACCTGGGAAACCAGTGGAGTTTTATCAGATGCGATAAGATGTTGACTGGGAACATATTGCTGGCAAGATTTCCATCCTCAAAGAGCTAAGCTAACTTGCATGAATCATAATACCTTTTGTGTGATTAACCCTGTTATGTGATAATGCTTGCTTTCCAAATCCCTCATAAGAACCCCCCCCCCCCCCCCTACTGGCCAAGAAAAGGAACTCTATGACGTGTAATACGTTTTTTACGTTTTGCTACTGTTGAGCGCCCGCCCCCAGTGTGCCCGCCTCCTAGTGTGTTATGTATGCTGCCATCTTGTGGCCATGTACGGTTAATACAGCTTATATATTTGGTCCTGTGGCTATGTGAGGATATTACAGCCTGTAATATGTATTTGTTTTTTTTCGTCACAATAGTTATATAGTGCAGTTTGTATGCGCATTTTTTCAATATTAATTAATTCAGTTTTAAATATTACAGTATAATATATATAGATTTAATAATCCCTCTCTCCTAGGAGTGAAATCCCAGCTGACACAGTGCAGGTATTACCCTGTCCCCAGTGTCAGAGGAGCCATGGTGATCTGGACGGCCGACTGCTGAAGAGTGGAAAAATCCAAGTGGAGACTGGCCTCCTCCCATACATCGCAGCCTCCTCTCAAGAGCCAGTCAGAGCCTCCCCAGAACCCGTCCAAAAGACGAGCCAGATTACAGCAGACGAAGCCAGACGCCACTGTTGTAAGCAGTGCGGAAAAACCTTTCGTCAATCTAGTAGTCTGAAGAGACACCAGCGCATCCATACAGGAGAAAAACTGTACCACTGTCAGCAGTGTGGGAAGACGTTCAGTGATCCAAGTAATTTTGAGGTACATCAGCGCATTCACATCACACGGTCTTCTATCCTACCAGGGTACTTTACAATGTAATTGGCGTGTATTGTTATGGTTTAATGATATAAGGGCGAGTCAGATCTTCCCATAGCAGCTCAACCAGTCTGCCACCATCATTTTCAGAGATCTGTTTTACTGTTTACCTGATTTGATCACATTCTAAATGCGTAGTTGACCAATTAGATTGCTATTGGAACTACCTATTGTATAATTGTCAACATCCCAACTCCAGGTACACCGGCGTCTTCACACAGGAGAGAGAATGTACTGCTGTGGAAAGTGTGTGGAAACTTTTAATAAATCTGGTGATCTGAAGAAACACCAGCGCATCCATACAGGAGAGAAACCATACCACTGTCAGCAGTGTGGGAAGACTTTTAGTAAATCTACTCCTCTGAAGATTCACCAGCGCATCCATACAGGAGAGAAACCGTACCAATGTCAGCAGTGTGGGAAGACTTTTAGTCAATCTATTAGTCTGAAGACTCACCAGCGCATCCATACAGGAGAGAAACCGTACCACTGTCAGCAGTGTGGGAAGACTTTTAGTATATCTAGTAATCTGAAGATTCACCAGCGCATCCATACAGGAGAGAAACCGTACCACTGTAAGCAGTGTGGAAATACCTTTATTGAATCTAATCATCTAAAGAGTCACCAGCGCATCCATACAGGAGAGAAACCGTACCAATGTCAGCAGTGTGGAAAAACCTTTAGTCAGTCTAGTTCTCTGAAGAGACACCAGCGCATCCATACAGGAGAGAAACTGTACCACTGTAAGCAGTGTGGAAATACCTTTATTGAATCTAATCATC
Organism: Merluccius polli; assembly: GCA_030340625.1. NCBI lineage: Eukaryota > Metazoa > Chordata > Actinopteri > Gadiformes > Merlucciidae > Merluccius > Merluccius polli. The sequence goes on from JAOPHQ010006029.1 coordinate 71,737, forward strand.
TAAAGATTCACCAGCGCATCCATACAGGAGAGAAACCGTACCAATGTCAGCATTGTGGAAAAACATTTAGTCACTCTAGTTCTCTGAAGATTCACCAGCGCATCCATACAGGAGAGAAACCGTACCAATGTCAGAAGTGTGGGAAGACTTTCAGTAATCCAGGTCATTTTAAGGTACGTCAGCACATTGATTCACATCAGTCTTCTATCCTACCAGAGTATGATGCAACATAATTGCCATTTATGTTCATGGCTAAATGAGGTGATGGCGCATCAGATCTTCCCATCGCAGGTCAACGCTGTCCGCCACCATCATTTTAAGAGATCTGTTTTACCCTTTACCTCGGGATGCAGGATAATGTTTTACAACAAGTGGATAACCGATGATTACCTCAATGCCGATAACCAGTTAGTAATCTGTAGTTTGTTACCAACCAACTGACCTCACTAATAATTTTAAACACAAGTTGAAGTGGACACTGCAGGTGACTTTTAAGATTTGTTGTGGTAAATCTAGTAGACTTTGTCCCTCCTCTTGGAACCCCAGCTGAACATGTATTTCAATCATGCTGCCGTCCTCTGCGACTGAAAAAGGTCCAAACCGGCGATGACATATTTGCTGTTTTGCTCCCTCATCTACTAAGGCCACACCGTGTGGCTCTGCTCAGATGCACAAGTTAGACGTCATGAGTGACAACAGCGTGCAGCACTGGTGAAGTTATCGGCTCCATTTAAAGGCTGTTTCAGGCATATTTAGAGGCATATTTCCCATTATCGTCCGATAGTTTATCACTGCGGTTGTCAAAGTGGAGTCCGGGGACCCCTGGGGGTACGTGGCATATGGCCAAGGGGCCATAAAAATAATTTATAAAACTCCTACATAATTGAAAAAAATAAAAAATGTGAAGTAAAACAACCGTATCTTTTTGAGATAATTACCACGGTGTCATTTTATTCAAGAAAAGTGAATTTAGCCAGTAGGCGGAGCACAAGATTTACAATGCATGTTAATACATTTCCTGGCAAGTAGTACAAGGACAATATATTTTTTCGGATTCATTGAGTTGGATTCAGGATGCAAACTATAACAATGGTAGGGGGTCCTTGTAAACATACATTGTATGGGTTCCTGGCTTGAAAAAAATTGAGAACCCCTGATTTATTGGACCTGATATTTGTCATGCAGCCCTACTTTTACCTGAGATGATCACATTCTAAATGCCTAGTTGACCAATCAGATTGCTTAATTGGAATTACCCATTGTATAATTGTTGTCCCTACTCCAGGTACACCAGCGTCTTCACACAGGACAGAGACCGTACTGCTGTGGAAAGTGTGGGCAAACTTTTAATGAATCTGGTGATCTGAAGAAACACCAGCACATCCATACAGGAGAGAAACCGTACCACTGTCAGCAGTGTGGGAAGACCTTTACAACATCTGGTTCTCTGAAGATTCACCGGCGCTTCCATACAGGAGAGAAACCGTACCACTGTCAGCAGTGTGGGAAGACCTTTACAACATCTGGTTCTCTGAAGATTCACCAGCGCATCCATACAGGAGAGAAACCGTACCACTGTCAGCAGTGTGGGAAGACCTTTACATCATCTGCTTATCTGAAGATTCACCAGCGCATCCATACAGGAGAGAAACCGTACCACTGTCAGCAGTGTGGCAAGACTTTCAGTGATCCAGGTTATTTTAAGGTACATCAGCGCATTCACATCACACGGTCTTCTATCCTACTAGGGTATTATACAATGTAATTGCCGTTTATTGTTGTGGTTTAGTTGACCAATCAGATTACTTAATTGGAACTACCCATTGTATAATTGTTGACATCCCTACTCCAGGTACACCGACGTCTTCACACAGGAGAGAGAAAATCAACACCTAAACACATGTCTTGAAGAAAGAAAATAGTTTCCAAACATCTGTAATGTGGTCCTAACTGTTGTGTCATGAATCCTTCCTGATCTCCAAGTAGTCTATTTCTTCTACTCATTTGTTTTCAGATAGTTTATACTCCATGGCCATGCCATTCACCTTGTTTTCCTCACCCATCTCCTCATCTGCAGGTTATTTCCTAATTAGTCCCTCAGTTTATATACCTGTCCACTTCCCTTTATTCCCTCACAGATTGTCTTTGCATTGTGCTTCGTTCGATGGCATTCGCTACCTGATTCCCTTGTCATAGATTCAGTTTTTTTTTTTAAATAAACCGTGTGGATTTTTGCTGGTCATTTTGTCGTGCTTTTGGGTTCACCTCTGTTCTTGTTCAGTGAGTATGACAATATGTAAACTTGTTACACTTACAATTATGGTGTACTGGTGTTTCTTCAGAGAAACACCAGTACACCATAATTGTAAGTGTAACAAGTTACAGCACAAACACACAAAGTGAAGAAGTAAAACATCTGTTTTTCTACTCTGACATGTAGATGAATATTTGCTGTCTATGTAACATTAAGTATGTAAAGGTTGAGCCGAAATAACTTTAGTTATTGAGGAATAATTTATTGTTCATATTCATTCAATTTTAAAATGATTGTCAATGTTCACACATCTATGGAAGCATTTTAAGGACAATCAAATGAAAATGCAATAGAGAGGTGCAGGAATGAGTCCTAAAACCCGAAAATCCGTTAGCATTTTGGCACTTCCCGTTCCCCTCATCTCGAAGTCGATGGGTTTTTTGAATGGGTTTTTAGTTAGATACCTGGAATAAAGTACGTGGTTAACACAAGCTAAAGAGATGGCCACGTTTTGGTCTACGACATAAAATACATAAATACCCCACTTGTGAATTTTGAAGCTTTTACGTGTCTTAAAAACATATGCCGATTGCATTTATGCTTCAGAAATCATAAAAGTAAAGCTAACTTCCGGGTTGGCCTACAAAAATATGTCATCCCTGCACCACTGGCGCAGGGATGACGTATTTTGTAGGCCAACCCAGAAGTTAGCATCGCCCTGGGTTCCCTCGACAAAAAGCCAATGGGTTTTTCCCATTGGATTTTGCATTATTGCAGAAAATAAGCTCTGTGGCAAACAAAAGTCTGACACTAACATGTTTTTTTAAGCAAGATAATCCACCAATGAACACTACTTTTATGATTTTTTGAAGCATAAGTGCAATCGCCAGAAGTTTTTTAAGACACATAAAAGCTTCAAAATTCATGAGTGGGGTATTTACTGATGTATTTTATGTCGTAGACCAAAACGTGGCAATCTCTTAACCTTGTGTTTAACCACAGACCTTATTTCAGACATCTAACCAAAAACCCATTCAAAAAACCTGTTGACGTCAAGACGAGAAAACCGGAAATGCCAACATGATAACGGATTTCCGGGTTTTAAGACTTATCCCTGCACCACTCTATTGCCGGTGTTCAAAGACATCAGGGGCCCCAACGGGAGGCTTACGGCCAACTTCCACTGGCCCCAGCGCGGGAGCGTTTCAGCAGCGAACCGCTGCGAGGCGGCTGGATTCGCGAGAATCACGAGATCACACGGTAATTTGTGGATGTAAAAAGAGAACAACACAAATAAAATGTTACTTTGCCTGTCCGAAGTTGACTTGCAGTTGCTTTGGTTATTTTGTTCTAGATGTTTGTGCTTTCTGTGTCCTTGAGTAGATGCTAGTAGACGCTTCGCTCTTCGCTCTTGTGACGAATAAATAACAGCACATATAACAGGCTGTAATATCCTCACATAGCCACAAGGGAACAGGAACACATATATAAACTGTATTAACCGCACCTGGCCACAAGATGGCGGCACACATAATACACATCTCTAAAGGTGTTAACATTTCTTCTGTTGATGTTAAGGACTTGGCTCTTTCTGATCATTTCTGTGTGTTCTTTGACTTACAGATCATTCCAAATGTTCAGTTAACCTCTGTGTCTGTTAAGAGAAGGTACATAAATGAGAATACCAGTGCAAAGTTTATGGAGGCTATAGCTATGTCACCAACTGTGAGTGCAGAGTCAGTTGATGAACTCCTAGATAAATTTAACTGGAAAATCACAAATGTCATGGATGCTGTTGCACCTATTAAAACTAAGATGATCTTTATCAGAAAGAAAACACCATGGGGGAACACTATGATGGTCAAGGCTGTTACGAATAAATAGCAGCACATGTATCAACAGGTTGTAATATCCTCACATAGCCACAAGTGAACAGGACCAAATATATAAGCTGTATTAACCGCACCTGGCCACCAGATGGCAGCATACATAATACACTAGGAGGCGGGCGCACTGGGGGCGGGCGCTCAACACTAGCCAATCAACACATAGTACACGTCATAGAGGCCACGCCTGCCCAGGTACTATCGAGCGCACACAGGCAGGAGAGGGCAGAGACTCTACAGGCAGCGTATCTATTGGATATCCAGCTAAGAGTCGCTCCACGCGTGAATTATACAATTCCTCTCCTTTTGCTTCATAGATAATAGACCAAAACCTGTAACAAATAAAGTGAGTTAAAAGCGATCCGGAAAGAGAGAGAGAGAGAGAGAGGGAGAGAAAGAGAGAGAGAGACATAGGGAGAGAGAGAGAGAGAGACAGAGAGAGAGACACACACACACACAAAACAATGTTTTCAGCATATAACATTTATTTCATGAATAAAAGGTGATTGTACTCACAAAGCACAACTTCTCAGTTTGTTCTTGTGAACAGTGAACTTCCTGTCCATCCTAGACATGGTGAGGGGAGGGGGGGCATGACATAATCATCAGACAGTGGATTTTATTGATGTTTGATGGATTTGCTTTTAGTGTATTTTATTTTAATAACCTCCTTTGGTTTCGGTACTTGAGCTGAAAGATGAAATACTGACAAATATCCACACTTAATAAATAATACAAATTTAATTACCAATATCTCTGTCTCTCTCCCCCCCTCTCTGTCTCTCTCTCTCTCTGTGTCTCTCTCTTCTTTTCCATTTGTGATCATCTGTATGAAACTTTTTTGAGTTGGATGTAATCAGGGTTCTAAATTAACTTTTTTGACTACCAGCCAATCAGAATTTCCACTAGCCATTTTTTTTCTTTTGTATCCGCACTTCCAGACCGCCACCGGCGCTTCAGAGTAATGTGTCCGAGGAGAGTCCTCTCGGACTCACACGCCTCCTTCCTCTTCCCGCCCCCAGTCTGTCCAACCAACCACCGCCGCATTTAGTTTACGTTTAGGCTAACGTTACTTTTTAATTCACTTTAGCTCTCTTCTTTTGGTAGTTTCTGCTCCGTTCATTCATTCTTTTTCTTCTGCTTCTTCTTCTTTGTGTTTTCTGTTTCCATGGTTACTCGCGCTGGTTACTCGCGCTGCCTGCGCGCAGCCAATGGGCGTCTTATACGTCATCACGTAGCATCACGACAGTGTTCATGGGAAATGTAGTCAGTTGGCGGGTGTTAATTTAGAACCCTGGTTATCTCTAAAGGTGTTAACATTTCTTCTGTTGATGTTAAGGATTTGGCTCTTTCTGATCATTTCTGTGTGTTCTTTGACTTACAGATCATTCCAAATGTTCAGTTAACCTCTGTGTCTGTTAAAGGCCATGGTGCAGGTTTAATTTTCTAACGAATTTGCGCATTTGCTTGTTGGTAATAAACATTTAAACTGTTATTCATTGTATTTGATGTTGTTGGGTATCACAAAACGTAATATAATACAAAAAAAGTTGGTTTTTAGCCGTCGATATTTTAGCAGTTCGCGATTGATTCTCATTTCCCCCACAATGCATTGCATGACGTCACATGGGTGAGACGACAGACCAAAGCCCGCCGTGAGACCATTACATTACATTACATTACATTTAGCAGACGCTTTTATCCAAAGCGACTTACAATTGAGGACATAGTCAAGTTTCAATATAATCAAGAGCAATAAAGACAAAGGCGATTCAACTTCAATAGCATAAGAGTGATCAACATAGCTTCAATAACAGTGAACAAAGTGAGCATCATGGCTTCATTATTCAACATGGTTTCAGGTGCTCTCGGAAGAGAAGGGTTTTTAAGAGCTTCTTGAAGACAGGGAGGGACGCCCCTGCTCTTGTAGCAACTGGTAGCTTGTTCCACCATTGGGGAACTGCAGATGCGAATGATCTCGACTGAGATCGCCTTGTGTTTAAGGAGGGCGAGGCGAGACCATTGAGAGAGACGAGTAGAGAGAGACTAGTAAGAGATTGTTCAGCAGATTATACAGATAAATACATATATATAGCCTAGATAGATAGATAGATAGATAGATAGATAGATAGATAGATTATAGACAGCATAGAACGATAGATAAATAGATACGTAGAGAGAGATAGCCAGATAGCATAGCATAGACAGATAGCGTAGATAGCTAGATAGCTACACCCTCGAACCGGTATAATGCCGGGCTACTGTGCTTGTGCCGGTTGTAAACTGGACACAGCTCCATGGCTTCCCGAAGGACAAGGCAACCCTTCGACAGTGGGTCCACTTTGTCCGAGTTAGGCGGGCACATGTTTCAATGACCTCCGTCACCGCCAATACCAAGATTTGCAGCGCACATTTCAAGGAGGAGGACTACGACGAAGGGGACGCCAGGATGGTATCACTCGGGTTGAAGACCAAGAGGCTGGCAAAGCTGATTCCGACCACCGGGCCGTCTGCACAGCACCTCTCCGCCTGCCGCTACCACACCGAGAGGCACCAAGAAAGCAGAGATGCTACGGTAAGCCTCATGATAATGCATGTACTGTTTATCCTAACCCTGTGCATACTACATACTGTGTTCCCTCTGACACCGCCTCCACTACAGTCATGATCAGTCTGAGATTAGAAAAGCACATTTCGTGATTCATGAATATGAGCCAAAACTAAATTGTCCTGAAGTAAATGTCCAAAAGCTTGTCGTATCTAACTAGAAAGCACCATGGCTAGTGTTTGTTTGGATCACTGGTGATCGTCAAGCGGCTTTCACAACAGCGCGCGTGTGTTTGACTATTACGGTTCTCTTTCATATGTATTTAACGTGACTGTGTCGCTGACCCTTTTGAATTTGTTTGCGCAAGATGTTGATCGATGCTGCACAGCAGGAGACCGCGGACAGTGTCGACGTGAATGACCCCATTGCCCTCCACTTGTGACACTGGGACACAGTGCAATGTGAAGCCCCGTGGAAGGTCTCACGGTAAATGTTGGGTATTTTGGGTGGTCGATATGCTGTCTAAAACATACGTTTCCAAAATCTATGCATACAGGACATTTCCATACACATTGATGAAATTAATACATAGCCTACGTCAAAACATAACCACGTAGATTTGCCATAGCTGTGTCCCAATTCACGGGATGCATGCTTCGAAGTACGCATTCGAAGGCCGCTTACGTCACAACGCTGCGAGAAGGCTGTCCCAATTCGCAGACTCCTTCGAATGCGTACTTCAAATGCGCACTTCTTTTCCCTCTTTTGGAGGACGCACCGCAACTATCCTTCGCGGCCTCGCATATCCCAAAATCCTTTGCGCGCCGCTGTTCAGAGGCGGGAAAAGAATAATGGCGACACCAAGCGGCGATGAATTTATATTTAAATGTAATAAGTATTGGGTTTATATTTAATTACTTTTACTTACTACGAGTTATACTTTTACTCATTACTTATATTGTATTACTTTTATTATCCCTGCTTTATTTCCAGACTGTAAAACTGCAAACTCAGTTAAACGATTGGATTGAATAAAGAGCTACGTTTATGATTATCACTATTATATGTTATACTTCATTATTATCATTATTATGATAATTTTTTGCTTTATTAGAACCCTTCCGTCTGTTTTTCAACTGACGACAAACTGAGAGGCAACGGCTACGTTACTATGGTTACTACCAACTGACGGCTGGTGACGCAACCAGGAAATGCTTCGAAGGCTAGACCGTCTCATTTAACAACGGTTGATGCAGCCTTCGAAGGACCCTCAGAAGTACGCATCCTTCGAAGGCCGCGAGGCTGCGTACTTCGAAGCATGCAACCCGTGAATTGGGACACAGCTCATGATTGTCATATGTTTGGGTATGTTTACTACCTCTGCCACAGCTGTGCAGGTGAACCTGAAGCCCAAGATGGTCAGTGTGGGGACACAGACCCAAACTTCCACCCCCTTCACTAGTCCTGAACAGACCGATGATGAAGATGATCCGTCTGTCATCAGCGATTCATCGTGGGTGCCTGGAGGACACTCATGTCTGAGGATGAGGAGGAATTGTGTGAGGAGGAGCCATCTCACACCTTTGACCCCCACCAAAAGTGAGATAATTTAAAGCCAACATAGACCAACTTTGCATTTTCCTTTTTGTGTATCTGGTAGAATTGAATTCCCCCCCGCTCTCTTTTTTGTTGTAGTGGCATTGACAAATTCATTGTTTGCCAAGAGGTCTCATGAGCCTTTTTGCCCTCTGTTGTGAGAAGTCGGATAGTAGGTTTTGCATACACAGCAGGCCATATCTGATTAGAAAATCAGAATATCTAATTAAAATGTGATAGCCCTGACTGTCTGCCCACATTCAAATTTGTCTTGCCAGTTAATTTACAATGTATGTACCAGGCTTTAGGCTGTGGGTTTATGATGCCATCATATTTGAGTGTTATACACTACTGGTCATGTGTGTTTCATTGAAAACATTTGACCAGTAATGTACCGTACTTACTCTATATTGAAACATGATATACTGTTGATTACTCTTTTTTTTTTTTTTACATATCTAGGTCTGTGCATCATGTGGCTACCGACGTTTCTGGCAAAACCAGCCAATGCTCCACAGGAACATGGTGTCTCGTATTTCGGATCCCACAATGTGCTCCAATGCTCACATATCCCAACCAATACCTTTAAACATTTATCATTCATAGAGTTACATTTATGCAAAATACCAATTAATTATGGGTGTGATAAATGCCCACAAAGTTGAAAGTTTAACTAGATACAAGACAGATTGTACTTGACAGTATGGATATGATCTACATCCAAGTCCAAAGCTGTTATATAAACTGAATTTAGAATTCAAGTTTAGGCATTGTACAGATTCAAACAGACATTAATTGTTATTGCGATACATAGTCTCCCTAGAAATATTTTACAGCATAAAACTGGCTAATGCAGAACCAGCAGTTAGCTAGCAACGGCTTGGTGGTGGTTTTCTGCATGCTGCATGTTATGTTTTCTCTTTGTGTGCTGTTTATTGCTTTGTTTTTTTTACTTAGTTGTTGGTGGTGGGACCTTGCTGCTCTTGTGCCTGTCTTGTGTCACTGTACCCCATGTGGTTTTGCAAGGGGTTCCGCATGCTGCATGTCTGCCTGCTGCTCATTGTGTGTGCTGTGGTTTTATTTCTTTTGTTTGCATGAAATGTCTTTTATATAATTCAACATAGCTTACCAATCATTGTACCTGGTAGTGCCTTGTCTACGGGTCCTTTTCGGATTCTGATTTTCGCACAAGATTACAATCAAGGAAATGTTGCAAAATGCTCCCTTTACATCTCCATTTGACACTTTTCCCCATAATTCCTTGTAGTATTAGTAGGAAAGGGAGTAAGGAATGATAACCCGAAAAGGACCTCTGTGTGTTTTTGTCTTTGGTCTTGCTCTATGTGCTTTTAATATCACTGCATGTATGTATGCATGCATGCATGCATATTAGTGTGTGTGTGTGTGAGAGAGAGCTGACCCTCAGGTAAGACCACACTATTACATGTTGACCACACTTATACATGTTGATTTTTTTTGTGCCTAACCATTTTTTTAGATTTGTTTACTTTATCAGGAACTTTCCAACCTGTCTCTTTGTTCAGTAATATACTTGGGATAAACTAATAAACTGTTTTCATTGGAATGTACGTGTTCTGTGTATTTTATCACATTTTAAGGGCCGTTGAGCGATCACAACAGAACAAGCATGACAATACTTGAACTGAAAAATACTTGATTTTATTCATGTTGTGCCAATATGGTTTTTATTCATTGTCATCCAAACGAGGCCATTGAAAGCCATGATGGGTCTCATCACCACTCTGAAATTGTAGCCTGATGGTTGAAACCAGACAGGAGGGTAGAGGCTTCCTTCTATGAACACCGAGAACGCCATAAGCCCAGCGTATAGCCTGCCTGTACGCTGTGTACCGGTATTGCCTAGGGATAAGTAGGTTGGAAACTTAATTGTATACCTGTTTGTCATGCATGTTTATGCAACACATCTCTAGTCTAGTAATGGTAAAATAAACATAAACAATGAACATACTCGTGCCTGCTGGCTTGAAGGGGAACATGATCCTTCCATTCCTCAAATCCTGGATGCTGAGTTAGGCACGTTACATCTGCTGGCACTCACTTCCCTACAACACAAGCTCTCCACCACAGTTTCCATGGGACGACACCGCCCGCACAGACACGCTCTCTCCCTCTCCACCCTGATGGGGAAAAAAGTCTTATTGTATGCACTGCTGTTCATAGACCGCTCCAGCGCCCTGGACCTTGCACGTGAATATTATGAACCTGTGTATTATTTGAATATCTTAGTATTGAATGCACAATAACAAGGTACATTTATACATGGCACTACAGGACCAGTTTAATATAAAACACAATTTTACACAATATAAGTATAGGGGGTCCCCGCTCCATCTCTCTATCAGTTTGGGGGTCCTTGGCCAGGAAAACGTTGAAGACCCGATGATATGCTTACGATCATGTTTCACCGTTTGGTAATCAGAGCCGTCAGAGCCGTTCCCCCATAGGAATCCTATGGTTGCACCTGCTGGTAACTATAGGCACTACAACCTTTTTTCTTTTTTAATTTGCGAGATCTCGCAAATTATTATTGCGAGATCTCGTCGCAATACTTTTGCGAGATCTCGCAATACTTTAAAAAAAAAAATCCCCCCTCCATGATACTACGGGCTCCGTAGTAACCTGAGCATGACTGTACCAGAAGCGATACTGAAATTGAAACTACAGATCATCTGTTTTTCCATTGTATGTACTCTGTGACCTTCTGGGAGGATTTACAGGACTGGCAACTATCAACCAAAATCCAACTACTTACTCCTCTCACAAGAGAAAATATTGTGTTTGGTATTAACATGAAAGACATTAAGAGTGACTTGATATTGAACAACCTTATACTTCTGGCAAAATTTTTCGTCCACACATCCAAATGGAGGAAAACAAAACCCCTTTTCTCCGTCTTTAAAAGGGACCTTGTGGACAATCATCTCAGTGCCTTAAGACTAATGAAAGGAAAACATGCAAAGTCTCTTTTCAGAGCTTATGAAGATCTGAAAATATTTGATGACCTCTAGAATAACTATGGAAGATTGTGGACTCATTATTACTGGACTTAATTACTTTTATTTATTTTTATTTATTTCTCTTATGTTACTATTATTTATCTATTTTCTACTTTCTATTATTTATGTTAGTTATTATCACCTTATATAATTTAAGTTATTTCTCTTACCTAATGTGCCTTGTATGTTAAGAGGTATTTATTGTTGTCTATTGCCTTGATTTATGTAAATGAATCAGCCTTCAATAAATAAAAATAAATAAATAAAAATGACTGTACCAGAAGCAGAAATAAACCGCACGCACATGCGCACACACCCACCCCACACAGTGTGCCGACCCTACAATGGCGTGTTGACACGGACGTCAGGAGCGGAAGACGACCGGAAGTCGTCGCCTACGTCAGCCTCACCGGAGGAAGAGGACGGCATCGTAAAGTGTTATAAATGTCGTAAATAAGGACGAGAGGGGGAGAGGTGAGTGAACAGTAAGGAACCGGAGCAATCGGTGCGTGTCGCCAGTGAAAGTCCGCGTAGTTAACCCGTGTTGCTCTCTGCTCGTCAACCGCCATCGCTCCACGGATACCTTTTTCAACAACCGGCATCCTCCTTTTCATCTCCTGCACACTGTTTTGAACCGGAGAATCAGCGGCCAATGACATCCCCTCATCCAAACCCGACGACAATACCGGACTGACTGACGGTGAGTACCGACCGACGTTTTGTTTTCCGACTCCGTTTAAAGGGGCACTTGGCAACTTTTTCACCCTAATAAACCCGTCTGGAAATCATTTGGATGGTTAAATGGTCTGTTCCGGTATTAATGGTGGAAAACCAGCCTTGCAACTTTGGGACTACCGTCCCTGTAAAATGGAAATCGGAAGTATCGCGAGAAGCGAGAACGAGCGAGAAACACGAACTGCTTTACGGCAATTAAACATAAACACACACGCCCCCCCCCCTCAATAACGGTTAATCACGCCGGCTATACATGTCAGTGTTCTGTGATACAGTACTGGCTCAGCTCCATTGGCAGTGTGGGCGGGATAAACGGTTGTCTTTCAAGTTCCCTCTGCACGCAATAGGATAGCGCTACAACCAATCAGAGCAACGAAGAAGGTGACGTAGTCATGGCGACGGCTCTGACTACGTCATTAATCAAAACTCAGAATAAATATTTATTTTCGAGGAAAGACTTCAGTGCCGTTCTTTGTTCTTTTCTCAAATAAAATGTTAACTTCAAGTCTTGAAGAGTCGCGGCCAAAGCCGAGTGGAAAGACAGCCGCCAGCAGCAGCAGCCATTGTTTACCTATGGCAAGCCGAATTGTCATTTATCAACTAAGTTTGACTATCCGGAATTAACATTGTAGATATCAACAACTTCTTTCTGACTAGTCGTAATTACATTTTGAATAGTTGGAATTTTCATTCAACATATCTGTAATGTAATTGTGACTACTATAGTCGAAACGACAGATAAAGATATCTGTAATTCAGTTTTGACTAGGCGAACCTGAATTACAGATATCTGCAATGACGTCACGGAAACCGACATTCAACTCGTCACACATCTTAAATGACAATTGCAGATATCTGTAATTCAGTTTTGACTAGGCAGAATGAAAGTTAAAGATATCTCAAATGTCATTTGAGTGCGAATTATTGGTCATGACGTTTTAGATATCCAGAAATACGTAATTTCTCCTTGCCGCCAGCTCCTGCCGGCGCGGGCTGCAGCGTTAGAAAGACGGTTAAAAAGCCCGACCTCCGGCTGCTCTGACATGGTGCTAATATATGCTAATCCATGGACCGATGTAATCAGTGAACACAGGTGAATTGTGTGTGAATGATGATTAGAACAACGACCTGCTCCTCTCCCGCCTAAAGTGGGAGGCGGTCCTATAATTTGTCATTACAGATATCTGAAACGTCATTTCGCCTAGTCAAAACTCTAATTCAAGATATCTGTAATTACATTTTGACTAGGCTGAATGAAAGTTACAGATATCTACAATTTTAGATAGATCTAATCAAAATTCATTTCAAGATATCTATAACTTGATAATAGATATCTACAATGAAATTATGACTATCCCTAACTCCAGTTAGAGATATCTACAACTTAATTTCGCCTTGTCAAAACTTAATTTAAGATGTCTGAAAAGGGACATGTAGATATCTTGAATTGAGGTGAATTAAAAGATATCTTGAACTGGAATTATGACTAGTCAGAATCAAATTGTAGATATCTCAAACTGGAATATCTACAATTCAGTTGCAGATATCCGTAATTCACATAGTGGATATCCGCAACTGAATTGTAGATGTCTGTAATGAGAAACCCCATAGACATGAATGGCAAAAATGACGTAATTTCTCCTAGGAGGAATGTCTTTGTGGATATCTGAAATGCCAATTGTGGATAGGAGGAATGTAGTTGCAGATATCCGAAATGTTCTTTTTGACTAGGCGAAACTGAATTGCAGATATCTGCAACACATATCCAGTCTAGCTATTAAATGTTAAAACGGCTTGCCATATTTACCTCTAACACGGAACCTTTGCAACTCTGTCGTCATGGTAGCCCGGCTTTTGACTCCGCCCCTCACGCTGTGATTGGTCAGACATACAAGACATCCTTGGTGTTTCCAGCACCAAAAAGCAGACGGAGCCGTGCTAGACCTACACTAGCTGCCAAATAAATTTGCTGCCGCTAGGGGGTGTCTAGAGTTCTAGGCTATGTTCCCATTACAATGAGGCTTGAATTGAAAAGGGTGGGACTCTTGTAGGTCTCGTCCTTGTATGGTGTGTTTTGGGGGGTATCGTTTGTTTTTTTGGTGACTATTTGACTTAAATGCCAGGAGAGAAACCTGGCTGGCGCCCATTATATAATAAGAAAATAAAAACCCGAACCGTCAAACTTGGGCAGGACTCAGCGGAACAGTCCTAGAATGGTTCAGGTCCTACTTGGAAGAGTGTGCCGAATAAATAACAGCACATGTAACAACAGGCTGTAATATCCTCACATAGCCACAAGGGAACAGGACCAAATATATAAGCTGTATTAACCGCACCTGGCCACAAGATGGCAGCATACATAATACACTAGGAGGCGGGCACACTGGGGACGGGCGCTCAACACTAGCCAATCAGAGCACATTACAAGTCATAGAGGCCACGCCTGCCCAGGTACTATCGAGCGCACACAAGCAGGAGAGGGCAGAAACTCTACAGGCAGCGCATCTATTGGATATCCAGCTAAGAGTCGCTCCACGCGTGAATTATACAATTCTTCTCCTTTTGCTTCATAGATAATAGACCAAAACCTATAACAAATAAAGTGAGTTAAAAGCGATCCTGTGTCGGCGGCCTTCTTCCTCAAAGAACACAACAACTTGGTGACCCCGGCGTGATTCAGAGAGGAGAGGCAACGGACCGGGGGAAGCGGGGCCACGCGGCAGCGCACGTCTCGCCATCTCTGTCACAGGCGCCATCAAAACAGGTAAGCAGAACCTATTGACTATATAGAGGAAGCAAATGGCCAGAAATGTATGATTAATTTTGCTGAAGGTTAGAGTCCTTGGCGTTTCTTATTAATTTTGCTTGAGGTTAAAGTCTTTGGTGTTTTTTTAAGGCTGAAGTCTCGTATGATACTGTGTTAAATTCGGATGTGTAGAAACCTGGGAAACCAGTGGAGTTGTATTAGATGCGATAAGATGTTGACTGGGAACATATTGCTGGCAAGATTTCCATCCTCAAAGAACTAAGCTAACTTGCATGAATCATAATACCTTTGTGTTAGGGGTGGTGAAAAAAATCGATAATCGATTAATCGCGATTATGAAATGACTGATTATGAATCGATTATTAATTTTTCAAAAATCGATTATTTATATTTTATTATTATTTATAAATATTGATCAGTGTCATTTGATCACTGAAGCTACACAGCGTGGTGTTTTCTGTTTTTATGACTGTGTACATTATAGCTATAAGGCTACAGTAAAACATGTGTTGCGTCTGTCTTTCAAAAAAATAGACTTCAGTCGGTAACTATAATAATCGAAAATCAAATCGATATTCGTTAATAATCGAAAATCGGTCTATAATCGAATCGAGACTTCAATAATCGGAATCGAATCGGGAAATTGGACCAATTAACCACCCCTACTTTGTGTGATTAACCCTGTTATGTGATAATGCTTGCTTGCTTTGCTACGGTGCATCTTAGTTTTTTCTGGAGTGGGGGAAGTGCATGTCTTGTGAGCAGTGGGTCTATGCTTTAGCAATATCACACACCGGGAGCATAGACAAGATCTCGTGGGAGCTTGCAGGACCCGATAAAGTTACAAATCCCTGTAAGCCATATTTGGATTTCAGGCACTCCACCATAGGTTTTAATCCTCAGACTCCATGTTTAGAGTTGTTAGTATTATCTGTAGTTAAAATCCACCTAAATAACCCCCCCCCCCCCCCCCCCCCTACTGGCCAAGAAAAGGAACTCTATGACGTGTAATATGTTTTGATTGGCTAGTGTTGAGCGCCCGCCCCCAGTGTGCCCGCCTCCTAGTGTATTATGTATGCTGCCATCTTGTGGCCATGTGCGGTTAATAGGCAAGGCAAGGCAGCTTTATTTATATAGCGCATTTCATACACAATGGCAACTCAATGCGCTTTACATAGAACAATAAGAATTGAAATAAAAATTAGAATAATCATAATAATAATAATAACAATAGTAATAAAAAATAATAAAAAATACAAGAATAGAAGAATAGACAGAAATAAAGTACTATAAGCAGCATAAAATCATGATTTAAAAGGACATAGTGCAATTAAATTTACAATTTAAAGTGCTTTGAACAAGCTCAATCATAAGCACAGGAGAAGAGAAGTGTTTTTAACTTGGATTTAAAAATGCTCACAGTTGGGGCTGATTTCAGTTTAGAGTAATACAGCTTATATATTTGGTCCTGTTCCCTTATGGCTATGTGAGGATATTACAGCCTGTTATATGTATTTATTTTTTTTCGTCACAATAGTTATAAAGTGCAGTTTGTATGCGCATTTGTTGAATATTAATTAATTCAGTTTTAAATATTACAGTATAATATATATAGATTTAATAATCTCTCTCTCCTAGGAGTGAAATCCCAGCTGACACAGCGCAGGTATTACCCTGTCCCCAGTGTCAGAGGAGCCATGGTGATCTGTACGGCCGACTGCTGAGGAGTGGAAAAATCCAAGTGGAGACTGGCCTCCTCCCATACATCGCAGCTCCTCTCAAGAGCCAGTCAGAGCCTCCCCAGAACCCGTCCAAAAGACGAGCCAGATTACAGCAGACGAAGCCAGACGCCACTGTTGTAAGCAGTGCGGAAAAACCTTTTGTCAATCTAGTAGTCTGAAGAGACACCAGCGCATCCATACAGGAGAAAAACTGTACCACTGTCAGCAGTGTGGGAAGACGTTCAGTGATCCAAGTAATTTTGAGGTACATCAGCACATTCACATCACACGGTCTTCTATCCTACCAGGGTACTTTACAATGTAATTGGCGTGTATTGTTATGGTTTAATGATATTAAACCAGATCTTCCCATAGCAGCTCAACCAGTCTGCCACCATCATTTTCAGAGATCTGTTTCACTGTTTACCTGATTTGATCACATTCTAAATGCCTAGTTGACCAATTAGATTGCTATTGGAACTACCTATTGTATAATTGTCAACATCCCAACTCCAGGTACACCGGCGTCTTCACACAGGAGAGAGAATGTACTGCTGTGGAAAGTGTGGGGAAACTTTTAATAAATCTGGTGTTCTGAAGAAACACCAGCGCATCCATACAGGAGAGAAACTATACCACTGTCAGCAGTGTGGGAAGACTTTTAGTAAATCTAATCATCTGAAGATTCACCAGCGCATCCATACAAGAGAAAAACCGTACCAATGTCAGCAGTGTGGGAAGACTTTTAGTCAATCTAATCATCTGAAGATTCACGAGCGCATCCATACAGGAGAGAAACCGTACCAATGTCAGCAGTGTGGGAAGACTTTTAGAGACTCTAATAATCTGAAGAGACACCAGCGCATCCATACAGGAGAGAAACCGTACCAGTGTCAGCAGTGTGGGAAGACTTTTAGTGATCCAGGTCATTTTAAGGTACGTCAGCACATTGATTCACATCAGTCTTCTATCCTTCCAGAGTATGATGCAACATAATTGCCATTTATGTTCATGGCTAAATGAGGTTATGGCGTATCAGATCTTCCCATAGCAGCTCAATGCTGTCCGCAACCATCATTATAAGAGTTCTGTTTTACCCTTTACCTCGGGATGCAGGATAATGTTTTACAACAAGTGGATAACCGATGATTACCTCAATGCCGATAACCAGTTAGTAATCTGTAGTTTGTTACCAACGAACTGACATCACTAATAATTGTAAACACAAGTTGCAGTGGACACTGCAGGTGACTTTTAAGATTTGTTGTGGTAAATCTAGTAGACTTTGTCCCTCCTCTTGGAACCCCAGCTGAACATGTATTTCAAATGGCAATCATGCTGCCGTCCTCTGCGACTGAAAAACGTCCAAACCGGCGATGACATGTTTCCTGTTTTGCTCCCTCATCTACTAAGGCCACACCGTGTGGCTCTGCACAGATGCACCAGTTAGACGTCATGAGAGTGACGACAGCGTGCAGCACTGGTGAAGTTATCGGCTCAATTTAAAGGCTGTAATTTAATTATCGGAATAAAGCATAATTTCTGCATATTTCCCATTATCGTCCGATATTTTATCACTGCGGTTGTCAAAGTGGAGTCCGGGGACCCCTGGGGGTCCGTGGCATATGGCCAAGGGGAAATAATTTATAAAACTCCTACATAATTGAAAAAAATAAAAAATGTGGAGTAAAACAACCCTACCTTTTTGAGATGATTACCACAGTGTCATTTTCTTCAAGAAAAGTGAATTTAGCCAGTAGGTGGAGCACAAGATTTACAATGCATGTTAATACATTTTCTGGCAAGTAGTACAAGGACAATACATTGAGTTGGATTCAGGATGCAAACTATAACAATGGTAGGGGGTCCTTGTAAACATGTATCCATTGTATGGGTTCCTGGCTTGAAAAAGATTGAGAACCCCTGATTTATTGGACCTGATATTTGTCATGCATCCCTACTTTTACCTGAGATTATCACATTCTAAATGCCTAGTTGACCAATCAGATTGCTTAATTGGAATTACCCATTGTATAATTGTTGTCCCTACTCCAGGTACACCAGCGTCTTCACACAGGACAGAGACCGTACTGCTGTGGAAAGTGTGGGGAAACCTTTAATCAATCTCAACAGCTGAAGAGTCACCAGCGCATCCATACAGGAGAAAAACCGTACCACTGTCAGCAGTGTGGGAAGACTTTTAGACACTCTAATAATCTGAAGATTCACCAGCGCATCCATACAGGAGAGAAACCGTACCACTGTCAGCAGTGTGGCAAGACCTTTACAACATCTAGTTCTCTGAAGATTCACCAGCGCATCCATACAGGAGAGAAACCGTACCACCGTCAGCAGTGTGGGAAGACTTTCAGTGATCCAAGTTATTTTAAGGTACATCAGCGCCTTCACATCACACGGTCTTCTATCCTACTAGGGTATTATACAATGTAATTGGCAGTTTATTGTTGTGGTTTAATGAGGTCAGGGTGTATCAGATGTTCTTATAGCAGCACAAAGCGGTCCGTCACCATCATTTTAAGAGGTCTGTTCTACCTTTAACCTGATGTGATCACATTCTTAATGCCTAGTTGACCAATCAGATTACTTAATTGGAACTACCCATTGTATAATTGTTGACATCCCTACTCCAGGTACACCGACGTCTTCACAGAGGAGAGAGAAAATCAACACCCAAACACATGTCTTGAAGAAAGAAAATAGTTTCCAAACATCTGTAATGTGGTCCTTACTGTCGTGTCATGAATCCTTCCTGATCTCCAAGTAGTCTATTTCTTCTACTCATTTGTTTTCAGATAGTTTATACTCCATGGCCATGCCATTCACCTTGTTTTCCTCACCCATCGCCTCATCTGCAGGTTATTTCCTCATTAGTCCCTCAGTTTATATACCTGTCCACTTCCCTTTGTTCCCTCACAGATTGTCTTTGCATTGTGCTTCTTTCGATGGCTTTCGCTACCTGATTTCCTTGTCGTAGATTGTTTTGTTTTTTAAAATAAACCGTGTGGATTTTTGCTGGTCATTTTGTCGTGCTTTTGGGTTCACCTCTGTTCTTGGTCAGTGAGTGTGACAATATGTAAACTTGTTACACGTACATCTGTTTTTCTAATCTGGCATGTAGATGAATGATATTTGTCTGTCTGATATGTAACGTTAAGTATGTAAAGGTTGAGCCGAGATAACTTCAGTTATTGAGGAATAATGATTTATTGTTCATATTCATTCAATTTTAAAATGATTGTCAATGTTCACACATCTATGGAAGCATGTTAAGGAAAATCAAATGAAAATGCAATGGAGAGGTGCAGGAATGAGTCCTGAAACCCGGAAATCCGTTAACATTTTGGCACTTCCGGTTCTCAGTCAACAGGTATTTTGAATGGGTTTTTGGTAAGATGCCTGAAATAAGAGCTGTGGTTTTACACGAGCTAAAGAGATGGCTACGTTTTGGTCTACGACATAAAATACGTAAATACCCCACTCATGAATTTTTGTAGCTTTTACGTGTCTTAAACGTATGGCGATTGCATTTATGCTTCAGAAATCATAAAAGTAAAGCTAACATCCGGGTTGGCCTACAAAAATACGTCATCCCTGCACCGCTGGCGCAGGTATACGTATTTTTGTAGGCCAACCCGGAAGTTAGCATCGCCCTGGGTTCCCTCGACAAAAAGCCAATGGGGTTTTTCCCATTAGATTTTGCATTATTGCAGAAAATAAGCTCTGTGGCAAACAAAAGTATATGACACTAACACGTTTTTTAAGCAAGATAATCTTCACCAATGAACACTACTTTTATGATTTTTGAAGCATAAATGCAATCGCCAGAAGTTTTTTTAAGACACAAAAGCTTCAAGATTCATGTGTGGGGTATTTACTGATGTATTTTATGTCGTAGACCAAAACGTGGCAATTTCTTAATCTTGTGTTTAACCACAGACCTTATTTCAGACGTCTAACCAAAAACCCATTCAAAAAACCTGTTGACTTCAAGACGAGAAAACCGGAAGTGCCAACATAACGGATTTCCGGGTTTTAAGACTAATCCCTGCACCACTCTATTGTCGGTGTTCAAAGACATCAGGGGCCCCAACGGGAGGCTTACGCCCAACTTCCACTGGCCCCAGCGCGGGAGCGTTTCAGCAGCGAACCGCTGCGAGGCGGCTGGATTCGCGAGAATCACGAGATCACACGGTAATTTGTGGATGTAAAAAGAAAACAACACACACATAAAATGTTACTTTGCCTGTCCGAAGTTGACTTGCAGTTGCTTTGGTTATTTTGTTCTAGATGTTTGTGCTTTCTGTGTCCTTGAGTAGACGCTAGTAGACGCTTCGCTCTTTGCTCTTGTGACGAATAAATAACAGCACATATAACAACAGGCTGTAATATCCTCACATAGCCACAAGGGAACAGGAACAAATATATAAGCTGTATTAACCGCACCTGGCCACAAGATGGTGGCACACATAATACTTATCTCTAAAGGTGTTAATATTTCTTCTGTTGATGTTAAGGACTTGGCTCTTTCTGATCATTTCTGTGTGTTCTTTGACTTACAGATCATTCCAAATGTCTGTTAAGAGAAGGTACATAGATGAGAATACCAGTGCACAGTTAATGGAGGCTATAAGGTGTCAGTTCTGGTCCTGTTGGATCTCAGTGCTGCATTTGACACTGTGGATTAGTGGTGGATTTCATGATTTGTTTGCGCGAATCAGTTTGCGTCGTTCAGTTCGCCACAAAGAGTCGTTCGTTAGTTTGTTTCTACAGTCGTGTTTCCGGTAGCGGTGAATCATTCACTGAGTCGTTCAGACTCAGCTCCTCCCTCTGTCCCTCGTTCTCATTCGCGAATCGCGAACGACTCGGCTGTCATTCGCGAACGGCGAATGCCAGCCGAGTCGGTCAGACTCGGCTCCTCCCTCGTTCACAACATTCAAACGAATCACGAATGCAGCTGAGTCGGTCTCGGTCAGACTCTTCTGACTCGTTCTCATTTACTAACTAATCACGAAATCATGATTCACAATCGTGCAATGGTGCAGATGGTTATCAATCAACACAACATTAACTAAGTTCCTTTCAGCTGAGGAGCGCTTCGTGTTCGGAATCGGGATATTGTTGCCCGGGCGCCGCACGTCAGCTCGAGCTCACTTTATCCTGAAAGGTGGGAGGAGGGGGGTTGATGGTGTTAATAAATGTGTGAATAATAGCAAATACAACATTGTGTCTGTCTGGTTGAATATGTTAACATATGTATTTAATTTGAGTTCAACAGATTTATTTAATGTATGCATAATGACATGTCAGGATCAAAATGCCCCATTCCCCCAATTCAAGGTAAAGTTAGACAAACCAAACGCAGCGGGATGCGGGGGGGGCGTAGTAGATTATTGGATGTTTAATATATCAGCAAGATGATAGACTTGATTTAGCAATGATGAGTTTAAAAGTTAATGATGTACAGTTGTGTTTATTCTGGGCATATTTTATTTACTATTGTGAAGATGGCCATTGGCCACCTCCACTCAAGATCAAGATCCACCAAGGTGGGGGTCCCGGCCGGGTCGCGTGCAACGGCACAGATTGACGAGACATTCAAATATTTTATTAATCTGGCATGACACAGAAAATACAAAGACAGCATGCATTTACCATTTCACTGATATTTAAATACGATTGGCTGGCTCTCGTGAGTCGTGACGTCTCAGTCCTCGAGTCAATCACGGTTTAATGATATTAAACCAGATCTTCCCATAGCAGATCAACCAGTCTGCCACCATCATTTTCAGAGATCTGTTTCACTGTTTACCTGATTTGATCACATTATAAATGCCTAGTTGACCAATTAGATTGCTATTGGAACTACCTATTGTATAATTGTCAACATCCCAACTCCAGGTACACCGGCGTCTTCACACAGGAGAGAGAATGTACTGCTGTGGAAAGTGTGGGGAAACTTTTAATAAATCTGGTGATCTGAAGAAACACCAGCGCATCCATACAGGAGAGAAACTATACCACTGTCAGCAGTGTGGGAAGACTTTTAGTAAATCTAATCATCTGAAGATTCACCAGCGCATCCATATGGGAGAGAAACCATACCAATGTCAGCAGTGTGGGAAGACTTTTAGTATATCTAATAATCTGAAGATTCACCAGCGCATCCATACAGGAGAGAAACCGTACCACTGTCAGCAGTGTGGGAAGACCTTTACAACATCTGGTTATCTGAAGATTCACCAGCGCATCCATACAGGAGAGAAACCGTACCAATGTCAGCAGTGTAGAAAAACCTTTAGTGACTCTGGTTCTCTGAAGAGACACCAGCGCATCCATACAGGAGAGAAACCGTACCACTGTCAGAAGTGTGGGAAGACTTTCAGTGATCAAGGTTATTTGAAGGTACGTCAGCACATTGATTCACATCAGTCTTCTATCCTACCAGAGTATGATGCAACATGATTGCCATTCATGTTCATGGCTAAATGAGGTTATGGCGCATCAGATCTTCCCATAGCAGCTGAACGCTGTCCGCCAGCCATCATTTTAAGAGATCTGTTTTATCCCTTTACCTAGGGATGCAGGATACTGTTTTACAACAAGTGGATAACCGATGATTACCTCAATGCCGATAACCACTTAGTAATCTGTAGTTTGTTACCAACCAACTGACATCACTAATAATTGTAAACACAAGTTGCAGTGGACACTGCAGGTGACTTTTAAGATTTGTTGTGGTAAATCTAGTAGACTTTGTCCCTCCTCTTGGAACCCAAGCTGAACATGTATTTCAAATGGCAATCATGCTGCCATCCTCTGCGACTGAAAAAGGTCCAAACCGGCGATGACATGTTTGCTATTTTGCTCCCTCATCTACTAAGGCCACACCGTGTGGCTCTGCTCAGATGCACAAGTTAGACGTCATGAGAGTGACGACAGCGTGCAGCACTGGTGAAGTTATCGGCTCCATTTAAAGGCTGTAATTTAATTATCGGAATAAAGCATAATTTCTGCATATTTCCCACTATCGTCCGATAATTTATCACTGCGGTTGTCAAAGTGGAGTCCGGGGACCCATGGGGGTCCGTGGCATATGGCCAAGGGGTCCTGAAAATAATTTATAAAACTCCTACATAATTGAAAAATAATAATAATATGTGAAGTAAAACAACCGTACCTTTTTGAGATAATTACCACAGTGTAATTTTCTTCAAGAAAAGTGAATTCAGCCAGTAGGCGGAGCACAAGATTTACAATGCATGTTAATACATTTCCTGGCAAGTAGTACAAGGACAATATATTTTTTCGGATTCATGGTCATTGAGTTGGATTCAGGATGCAAACAATAACAATGGTAGGGGGTCCTTGTAAACATGTATCCATTGTATGGGTTCCTGGCTCGAAAAAGATTGAGAACCCCTGATTTATTGGACCTGATATTTGTCATGCATCCCTACTTTTACCTGAGATGATCACATTCTAAATGCCAAGTTGACCAATCAGATTGCTTAATTGGAATTACTCATTGTATAATTGTTGTCCCTACTCCAGGTACACCAGCGTCTTCACACAGGAGAGAGACCGTACTGCTGTGGAAAGTGTGGGGAAACTTTTGGTCGCGCTGATCATTTGACGTTTCACCAGCGCATCCATACAGGAGAGAAACCGTACCACTGTCAGCAGTGTGGGCAAACTTTTGGTCGCTCTGAACATTTGACGGTTCACCAGCGCATCCATACAGGAGAGAAACCGTACCAATGTGAGCAGTGTGGGAAAACCTTTAGTCAGTCTAATAATCTGAAGATTCACCAGCGCATCCATACAGGAGAGAAACCGTACCACTGTCAGAAGTGTGGGAAGACTTTTAGTGATCCAAGTCAATTTAAGGTACGTCAGCACATGGATTCACATCCGTCTTCTATCCTGCCAGAGTATGATGCAACATAATTGCCATTTATGTTCATGGCTAAATGAGGTTATGGCGCATCAGATCTTCCCATAGCAGCTCAACGCTGTGCGCCACCATCATTTTAAGAGATCTGTTTTACCCTTTACCTCGGGATGCAGGATAATGTTTTACAACAAGTGGATAACCGATGATTACCTCAATGCAGATAACCAGTTAGTAATCTGTAGTTTGTTACCAACCAACTGACATCACTAATAATTGTAAACACAAGCTGCAGTGGACACTGCAGGTGACTTTTAAGATTTGTTGTGGTAAATCTAGGAGACTTTGTCCCTCCTCTTGGAACCCCAGCTGAACATGTATTTCAAATGGCAATCATGCTGCCGTCCTCTGCGACTGAAAAACGTCCAAACCGGCGATGACATGTTTGCTGTTTTGCTCCCTCATCTACTAAGGCCACACCGTGTGGCTCTGCTCAGATGCACA
The DNA here is from genome assembly GCA_030340625.1 of Merluccius polli. Taxonomy (NCBI): domain Eukaryota; kingdom Metazoa; phylum Chordata; class Actinopteri; order Gadiformes; family Merlucciidae; genus Merluccius; species Merluccius polli. Next base: position 96,698 of record JAOPHQ010006029.1, read on the forward strand.
AGTTAGATGTCATGAGAGTGACAACAGCGTGCAGCACTGGTGAAGTTATCGGCTCCATTTAAAGGCTGTAATTTAATTATCGGAATAAAGCATAATTTCTGCATATTTCCCATTATCGTCCGATAATTTATCACTGCGGTTGTCAAAGTGGAGTCCGGGGACCCCTGGGGGTCCGTGGCATATGGCCAAGGGGTCCTGAAAATAATTTATAAAACTCCTACATAATTGAAAAAAATAAAAAATGTGAAGTAAAACCACCGTACCTTTTTGAGATAATTACCACAGTGTCATTTTCTTCAAGAAAAGTAAATTTAGCCAGTAGGCAGAGCACAAGATTTACAATGCATGTTAATACATTTCCTGATATTATACATGACCTGATATTTGTCATGCATCCCTACTTTTACCTGAGATGATCACATTCTAAATGCCTAGTTGACCAATCAGATTGATTATTGGGAAATACCCATTGTATAATTGTTGTCCCTACTCCAGGTACACCAGCGTCTTCACACAGGAGAGAAACCGTACCACTGTCAGCAGTGTGGGAAGACCTTTACAACATCTGGTTGTCTGAAGATTCACCAGCGCATCCATGCAGGAGAGAAACCGTACAACTGTAAGCAGTGTGGGAAGACCTTTACAACATCTGCTTATCTGAAGATTCACCAGCGCATCCATACAGGAGAGAAACCGTACCACTGTCAGCAGTGTGGGAAGACTTTTACAACATCTGCTTATCTGAAGATTCACCAGCGCATCCATACAGGAGAGAAACCGTAACACTGTCAGCAGTGTGGCAAGACTTTCAGTGATCCAGGTTATTTTAAGGTACATCAGCACATTCACATCACACGGTCTTCTACCCTACTAGGGTATTATACAATGTAATTGGCGTTTATTGTTGTGGTTTAATGATTTTCAAAAGTAATTAGTTACTTAATTACTTTATTTAGTTACTTTTCAAAAACATGATGCCCAACCTGAATAGGCTATAGAGCCTAAATAGACCTTCCAGCCCAATTCTATTCTTTTCTGAATTTTTCGCTGTAGATATAAGTTTTCTTCCCACGCAGAGTGTACAGCGGACACTTATGTTTTTGTCACTTTTTACCGAGTCAAACTCAAAGTAATGTCGGTACTTCCACTGTATAACTGTTTTGAAAAAAGGGTAAAAAAGGCCGACATATGCATACAATATGCAGCCGGCGCTCGGAAAAGGCTCGCAACAAAAAGATGAGCCACACGTTTAGAAACAATTGCATGAACTATCTAAAAGCAATACCTTAGTCAGAAAACAGATATGAGGCTGAACGTTTTGCTAAAATGTCACAGTTATAGAAATATTGAAAATGTTGGAGCGGCTTGCTTGACCACGCGAACCGAGAGACGGCTGTCTTGACCGCAGTAGGCGATCGGTCATTAATCAATAATCGTATTTACCGTATAACTGCACACAACTTTATTTAAAAGCAATCAAATGTAAAACATGTGTGTTTGTATTTTGGTGTTCGGTGCGTGTGGGTGTGCGGCTCCTCCGGCGGAGCGGTTCATCTTAATAGCGGAGTCCGGGAGGGTTCACCTTCACGGCGTAGTTACGAGGGATGTGCGACTATCGGCTTAAACAATACTAAAGTGTTTTTTAAAGTTAGAAAGATATTAGATATTCAACCGATATTCACGCTCCGAATTACAGCGATCAGACACGGGGAACTAAAGCCGCGATCACCGGGCACCGCTTCAATGATCGATCATCGATTAATTATGCCCATTCCTACTTCCAAGCATTAAACGCTGCATGGTCCTGCTCTCTCCCGCACTCCATGTTATCTCTTGTTGACACACACACTGACGTCGCACCGCTCATACGCGATTGTCATGAGACACTCTAACAAACAAAATCACGGTTTAGTAACGCAGTAACGCAGTCTGTTTGGGGGAAAGTAACAGTAATCTAATTACTGTTTTTGCAATTGTAATCCCTTACTTTACTCATTATTTGAAAAAAGTAATCGGATTACAGTAACGCGTTACTTCTAACGCGTTACTGCCCATCACTGGTCAGGGTGCATCAGATGTTCTTATAGTGGCACAAAGCGGTCCGTCACCATCATTTTAAGAGGTCTGTTCTACCTTTAACCTGATGTGATCACATTCTTAATGCCTAGTTGACCAATCAGATTACTTAATTGGAACTACCCGTTGTATAATTGTTGACATCCCTTCTCCAGGTACACCGACATCTTCACACAGGAGAGAGAAAATCAACACCCAAACACATGTCTTGAAGAAAGAAAATAGTTTCCAAACATCTGTAATGTGGTCCTTACTGTTGTCATGAATCCTTCCTGATCTCCAAGTAGTCTATTTCTTCTACTCATTTGTTTTCAGATAGTTTATACTCCATGGCCATGCCATTCACCTTGTTTTCCTCACCCATCTCCTCATCTGCAGCTTATTTCCTCATTAGTCCCTCAGTTTATATACCTGTCCACTTCCCTTTGTTCCCTCACAGATTGTCTTTGCATTGTGCTTCGTTCGATGGCATTCGCTACCTGATTCCCTTGTCATAGATTCTGCTTTTTTTTAAATAAACCGTGTGGATTTTTGCTGGTCATTTTGTCGTGCTTTTGGGTTCACCTCTGTTCTTGTTCAGTGAGTGTGACAATATGTAAACTTGTTACACTTATGGTGTGCTGGTGTTTCTCTGAAGAAACACCAGTACAAACACACAGTGAAGAAGTAAAACATCTGTTTTTCTAATCTGACATGTAGATGAATGATATTTGCTGTCTGATATGTAATGTTAGGTATGTAATGGTTGAGCGGAGATAACTTTGGTTATTGAGGAATAATGATTTATTGTTCATATTCATTCAATTTTAAAATGATTGTCAATGTTCACACATCTATGGAAGCATTTTAAGGACAATCTAATGAAAATGCAATAGAGAGGTGCAGGAATGAGTCCTAAAACCCGGAAATCCGTTAGCATTTTGGCACTTCCGGTTCTCAAAGTCAACATGTTTTTTGAATGGGTTTTTTGTTAGATGCCTGAAATAAGAGCTGTGGTTTTACACACGCTTAAGAGATGGCCGTTTTGGTCTACGACATAAAATACGTAAATACCCCACTCGTGAATTTTGAAGCTTTGACGTGTCTTAAAAAACGTATGGCGATTGCATTTATGCTTCAAAAATCATAAAAGTAAAGCTAACTTCCGGGTTGGCCTACAAAAAATTTTGTAGGCCAACCCGGAAGTTAGCTTTACTTTTATGATTTTTGAAGCATAAATGCAATCGCCATACGTTTTTTAAGACACTAACACGTTTTTTTAAGCAAGAACACTACTACACCAATGAACACTAATTTTATGATTTTTGAAGCATAAATGCAATCGCCAGAAGTTTTTTAAGACGCATAAAAGCTTCAAGATTCATGAGTGGGGTATTTACTGATGTATTTTATGTCGTAGACCAAAACGTGGCAATCTCTTAAGCTTGTGTTTAACCACAGACCTTATTTCAGACATCTAACCAAAAACTCATTCAAAAAACCTGTTGACGTCAAGACGAGAAAACCGGAAGTGCCAACATGATACCTGATTTCCGTGTTTTAAGACTTATCCCTGCAACACTCTATTGCCAGTGTTCAAAGACATCAGGGGCCCCAACGGGAGGCTTACGCCCAACTTCCACTGGCCCCAGCGCGGGAGCGTTTCAGCAGCGAAACGCTGCGAGGCGGCTGGATTCGCGAGAAGCACGAGATCACACGGTAATTTGTGGATGTAAAAAGAGAACACACACAAATAAAATGTTACTTTGCCTGTCCGAAGTTGACTTGCAGTTGCTTTGGTCATTTAGTTCTAGATGTTTGTGCTTTCTGTGTCCTTGAGTAGACGCTAGTAGACGCTTCGCTCTTTGCTCTTGTGACGAATAAATAACAGCACATATAACAACAGGCTGTAATATCCTCACATAGCCACAAGGGAACAGGACCAAATATATAAGCTGTATTAACCGCACCTGGCCACAAGATGGCGGCACACAATACACATCTCTAAAGGTGTTAACATTTCTTCTGTTGATGTTAAGGACTCTTTCTGATCATTTCTGTGTGTTCTTTGACTTACAGATCATTCCAAATGTTCAGTTAACCTCTGTGTCTGTTAAGAGAAGGTACATAAATGAGAATACCAGTGCAAAGTTTATGGAGGCTTTAAGGTGTCAGTTCTGGTCCTGTTGGATCTCAGTGCTGCATTTGACACTGTGGATCACAGTATATTGTTGAACAGGTTGGAAATTTGGGCAGGACTAGAATGGTTCAGGTCCTACTTGGAAGAGTGTGACGAATAAATAACAGCACATATAACAACAGGCTGTAATATCCTCACATAGCCACAAGGGGACCAAATATATAAGCTGTATTAACCGCACCTGGCCACAAGATGGCAGCATACATAATACACTAGGAGGCGGGCACACTAGGAGGCGGGCGCTCAACACTAGCCAATCAGAGCATATTACACGTCATAGAGGCCACGCCTGCCCAGGTACTATCGAGCGCACACAAGCAGGAGAGGGCAGAGACTCTACAGGCAGCGTATTAGATATCCAGGTAAGAGTCGCTCCACGTGTGAATTATACAATTCCTCTCCTTTTGCTTCATAGATAATAGACCAAAACCTATAACAAATAAAGTGAGTTAAAATCGATCCTGTGTCGGCGGCCTTCTTCCTCAAACAACACAACAACAACTTGGCGACCCCGACGTGATTCAGAGAGGAGAGGCAACGGATGGGGGAAGCGGGGCCACGCGGCAGCGCAAGTCTCGCCATCTCTGTCACAGGCGTCATCAAAACAGGTAAGCAGAACCTATTGACTATATAGAGGAAGCAAATGGCCAGAAATGTATGATTAATTTTGCTGAAGGTTAGAGTCCTTGGCGTTTCTTATTAATGTTGCTGAAGGTTGGAGTCCTTGGCGTTTCTTATTAATTTTGCTGAAGGTTGGAGTCCTTGGCGTTTCTTATTAATTTTGCTTGAGGTTAAAGTCTTTGGTGTTTTTTTAAGGCTGAAGTCTCGTATGATACTGTCTTAAATTCGGATGTGTAGAAACCTGGGAAACCAGTGGAGTTGTATCAGATGCGATAAGATGTTGACTGGGAACATATTGTTGGCAATATTTCTGTCCTAAAAAAGAACTACGCTAACTTACATGAATCATAATACCTTTTGTGATTAACCCTGTTATGTGATAATGCTTGCTTTGCTACGGTGCTACTTTGTTTTTTCTGCAAATGTATGATTGTTCATGTGACTGAAGGAATCCCTCTAGGAGGGAGATGTGTTATGAGGCTTTGTCTCTCACTAAGAGGAGTGGGGGAAGTGCATGTCTTGTGAGGCTTTGTCTCCCACTAAGAGGAGTGGGGGAAGTGCATGTCTTGTGAGGCTTTGTCTCCCACTAAGAGGAGTGGGGGAAGTGCATGTCTTGTGAGGCTTTGTCTCCCACTAAGAGGAGTGGGGGAAGTGCATGTCTTGTGAGGCTTTGTCTCCCACTAAGAGGAGTGGGGGAAGTGCATGTCTTGTGAGGCTTTGTCTCCCACTAAGAGGAGTGGGAGTGCATGTCTTGTGAGGCTTTGTCTCCCACTAAGAGGAGTGGGGGAAGTGCATGTCTTGTGAGGCTTTGTCTCCCACTAAGAGGAGTGGGGGAAGTGCATGTCTTGTGAGGCTTTGTCTCCCACTAAGAGGAGTGGGGGAAGTGCATGTCTTGTGAGGCTTTGTCTCCTACTAAGAGGAGTGGTGGAATTGCATGTCTTGGGGGTTATCAGTTTTATGGCCCCAGGTAGGGCTGCAGGATATATCGGCTATGTACGATATATCGATATAATTTCCAAAATTGTACAAGATTTGACAATCGTTTATATTGATATATGCATTAAAATGGTCAGTTTCCGCCTCAAGCGTCTGTGGTTGCCTTGGAGACTGTGAGCGCGACCCCTCCCACTCTGTCCTTCCGAACGTGCCGTGTGCAAAGACGCCTCATTCCCTCACCCGCCGCCCCCTCACAACAAAACAAGTGTGCAGTTATATGGGTAAATACGATTATTAAAAGTGTTCAATGTCTCCTTCCTGGTCCAGAACCGCTTGGTCCATGACGTTAATAGGCGGCCCGCTTCATGCATGTGCGTGTAAAAATGATACGTAAGCCTGATTATTACGGTATTGTATTGTCTCTGAAATAAAAAAGGCTTCGGTCGTACAACACCGGGTGCCCAGCCACAGCCGCCATTAACTTTTCAGTCGACATTTTACAGTAGGAACCAACAGAGTACAGTAGGAACCAAAGTGCCGGTGTTCCCTGGGATCCACGCAAGCGGAGAGCGTCTACATTCCGATTGGCTGTCAGTGTTTTGCCGCTGAAACGCGTCAGTTAAACCATCTTCAACAACTTTTTTTGGTCGCTCTGGTCGCCCAACTTTTGCCGCTGGTAGCGTTGGTCGCTTGTGACGCTTTGGTCGCTCTTGCCCATAGAAAGTGAATGACTTCCGGCGATTTGGTCGCTCAATTCGCTTCTGATGTGAACGTTAGAAACATCTAACCCACTCTATAGAAAATATCGAGATATATATCGTATATCGCCATTCAGCCAAAAAATATCGGGATATCATATTTTGCCCATATCGTGCAGCCCTATGTTTAGACCAGCGGTTCCCAAACTTTTTTTCCTGCGCACTAGTGATGGCTCGTTTGCGAACGAATCAGTTCGAAAGAACGACTCTTTAAAGTGAACGAAACTGACCTCATTCGCCGTTGTCGTTCGACTCGTTCGTCGTCGTTCGTCTCGTTCGCTGAGTCTCTGACGCGCTGCTGATTCGCGACGCTGATTCACGAGTCGTTCTGACTGTGATTGACTCGAGGACTGAGACGTCACGACTCACGAGAGCCAGCCAATCGTGCCTTTTACATTTAAATATCAGTGAAATGATAAATACATGCTGTCTTTGTATTTTCTGTGTCATGCCAGATTAATAAAATATTTGAATATCTCGTCAATCTGTCTCGTTGCACGCGAGCCGGCTGGGACCCCCACCTTGGTGGATCTTGATCTTGAGTGGGGGTGGCCAATGGCCATCTTCACAATAGTAAATAAAATATGCCCAGAATAAACACAACTGTACATCATTAACTTTTAAACTCATCATTGCTAAATCAAGTCTATTATCTTGCTGATATATTAAACATCCAATAATCTACTACGCCCCCCCCCCCCCCCCACACACACACACACACACACACACACATCCCGCTGCGTTTGGTTTGTCTAACTTTACGTTGAATTGGGGGAATGGGGCATTTTGATCCTGACATGTCATTATGCAGACATTAAATAAATCTGTTGAACTCAAATGAAATACATATTTACATATACATATTAACATATTTGACCAGACACAATGTTGTATTTGCTATTATTCACACATTTATTAATACCATCAACCCCCCTCCCCCAGTTGGTTTGTCGGAGTTGAACTGTAACTTGATCTCTGAATGGTAACTTAACTGCATTCGTGATTCGTTTGAATGTTGTGAACGAGGGAGGCGCCGAGTCGGTCAGACTCGGCTGGCATTCGCGAACGGCGAATGCATTCGCCGTTCGCGAATGAGAACGAGGGGCGGAGGGAGGAGCTGAGTCCGAACGACTGAACGACTGAACGAGTGAATGATTCACCGCTACCGGAAACACGACTGAACGAGTGAATGATTCACCGCTACCGGAAACACGACTGAACGAACGAACGAACGACTCTTTATGGCGAACTGAACGACGCGAACGAACGAGATGAACGACGACGAACGAGTCGAACGAGAGTGGCGAACGAGGTCACTTCGTTCACTTTAAAGAGTCGTTCGTTCGAACTGATTCGTTCGCGAACGAGCCATCACTACTGCCTATAGAGTTTCTGCCCTCTCCTGCCTGTGTGTGTGCTCAATAGTAGTTTGACAGGCGTGGCCTCTATGACGTGTAATATGTTTTGATTGGCTAGTGTTGAGCGCCCGCCTCCTAGTGCATTATGTATGCTGCCATCTTGTGGCCATGTGCGGTTAATACAGCTTATATATTTGATCCTGTGGCTATGTGAGGATATTACAGCCTGTTGTTATATGTACTGTTTTTTTCCGTCACAATAGTTATATAGTGCAGTTTGTATGCGCATTTTTTGAATATTAATTAATTCAGTTTTAAATATTACAGTATAATATATATAGATTTAATAATCTCTCTCTCCTAGGAGTGAAATCCCAGCTGACACAGCGCAGTTACCCTGTCCCCAGTGTCAGTACTCCTGAATGTTAACGTCTCAGATCGTCTTCGATGAACACATGAAGAGGAGCCATGGTGATCTGTACGGCCGACTGCTGAGGAGTGGAAAAATCCAAATGGAGACTGGCCTCCTCCCATACATCGCAGCCTCCTCTCAAGAGCCAGTCAGAGCCTCCCCAGAACCCATCCAAAAGACGAGCCAGATTACAGCAGACGAAGCCAGACGTCACTGTTGTAAGCAGTGCGGAAAAACCTTTCGTCAATCTAGTAGTCTGAAGAGACACCGGCGCATCCATACAGGAGAAAAACTGTACCACTGTCAGCAGTGTGGGAAGACGTTCAGTGATCCAAATAATTTTGAGGTACATCAGCGCATTCACATCACAGTCTTCTATCCTACCAGGGTACTTTACAATGTAATTGGCGTGTATTGTTATGGTTTAATGATATAAGGGCGAGTCAGATCTTCCCATAGCAGATCAACCAGTCTGCCACCATCATTTTCAGAGATCTGTTTTACTGTTTACCTGATTTGATCACATTCTAAATGCCTAGTTGACCAATTAGATTGCTATTGGAACTACCTATTGTATAATTGTCAACATCCCAACTCCAGGTACACCGGCGTCTTCACACAGGAGAGAGAATGTACTGCTGTGGAAAGTGTGGGGAAACTTTTAATAAATCTGGTGATCTGAAGATTCACCAGCGCATCCATACAGGAGAGAAACCGTACCAATGTCAGCAGTGTGGAAAAACCTTTAATGACCCTAGTTCTCTGAAGAGACACCAGCGCATCCATACAGGAGAGAAACCGTACCAATGTCAGCAGTGTGGAAAAACCTTTAGTCAGTCTAGTTCTCTAAAGAGACACCAGCGCATCCATACAGGAGAGAAACCGTACAAATGTCAGAAGTGTGGGAAGACTTTCAGTAATCCAAGTCATTTTAAGGTACGTCAGCACATTGATTCACATCAGTCTTCTATCCTACCAGAGTATGATGCAACATAATTGCCATTTATGTTCATGGCTAAATGAGGTTATGGCGCATCAGATCTTCCCATCGCAGCACAACGCTGTCCGCCACCATCATTTTAAGAGATCTGTTTTACCCTTTACCTAGGGATGCAGGATAATGTTTTACAACAAATGGATAACCGATGATTACCTCAATGCCGATAACCAGTTAGTAATCTGTAGTTTGTTACCAACCAACTGACATCACTAATAATTGTAAACACAAGTTGCAGTGGACACTGCAGGTGACTATTAAGATTTGTTGTGGTAAATCTAGTAGACTTTGTCCCTCCTCTTGGAACCCCAGCTGAACATGTATTTCAAATGGCAATCATGCTGCCGTCCTCTGCGACTGAAAAACGTCCAAACCGGCGATGACATATTTGCTGTTTTGCTCCCTCATCTATTATGCTTTATTCCGAATTTAATTATCGGAATAAAGCATAATTTCTGCATATTTCCCATTATCATCCGATAATTTATCACTGCGGTTGTCAAAGTGGAGTCCGGGGACCCCTGGGGGTCCGTGGCATATGGCCAAGGGGTCCTGAAAATAATTTATAAAACTCCTACATAATTGAAAAAAATAAAAAATGTGAAGTAAAACAACCGTACCTTTTTGAGATAATTACCAGTGTCATTTTCTTCAACAAAAGTGAATTTAGCTAGTCGGCGGAGCACAAGATTTACAATGCATGTTAACAAATTTCCTGGCAAGTAGTACAAGGACAATATATTTTTTCGGATTCATGGTCATTGAGTTGGATTCAGGATGCAAACTATAACAATGGTAGGGGGTCCTTGTAAACATGTATCCATTGTATGGGTTCCTGGCTTGAAAAGGATTGAGAACCCCTGATTTATTGGACCTGATATTTGTCATGCATCCCTACTTTTACCTGAGATGATCACATTCTAAATGCCTAGTTTACCAATAAGATTGCTTGGTTGGAATTACCCATTGTATAATTGTTGTCCCTACTCCAGGCACACCAGCGCATCCATACAGGAGAGAGACCGTACTGCTGTGGAAAGTGTGGGGAAACTTTTGGTCGCGCTGCTCATTTGACGTTTCACCAGCGCATCCATACTGGAGAGAAACCGTACCACTGTCCGCAGTGTGGGCAAACTTTTGGTCGCTCTGAAAATTTGCTAGTTCACCAGCGCATCCATACAGGAGAGAACCGGTACCACTGTCAGCAGTGTGGGAAGACCTTGTCATCATCTGGTTCTCTGAACAGACACCAGCGCATCCATACAGGAGAGAAACCGTACCGATGTCAGAAGTGTGGGAAGACTTTCAGTGATCTAGGTTATTTTAAGGTACGTCAGCACATTGATTCACATCAGTCTTCTATCCTACCAGAGTATGATGCAACATAATTGCCATTTATGTTCATGGCTAAATGAGGTTATGGCGCATCAGATCTTCCCATAGCAGCTCAACGCTGTCCGCCACCATCATTTTAAGAGATCTGTTTTACCCTTTACCTAGGGATGCAGGATAATGTTTTACAACAAGTGGATAACCGATGATTACCTCAATGCCGATAACCAGTTAGTAATCTGTAGTTTGTTACCAACCAACTGACATCACTAATAATTGTAAACACAAGTTGCAGTGGACACTGCAGGTGACTTTTAAGATTTGTTGTGGTAAATCTAGTAGACTTTGTCCCTCCTCTTGGAACCCCAGCTGAACATGTATTTCAAATGGCAATCATGCTGCCGTCCTCTGCGACTGAAAAACGTCCAAACCGGCGATGACATGTTTGCTGTTTTGCTCCCTCATCTACTAAGGCCACACCGTGTGGCTCTGCTCAGATGCACAAGTTAGACGTCATGAGAGTGACAACAGCGTGCAGCACTGCTGAAGTTATCGGCTCCATGTAAAGGCTGTAATTTAATTATCGGAATAAAGCATAATTTCTGTATATTTCCCATTATCCGATAATTTATCACTGCGGTTGTCAATGTGGAGTCCGGGGACCCCTGGGGGTCCGTGGCATATGACCAAGGGGTCCTGAAAATAATTTATAAAACTCCTACATAATTGAAAAAAATAAAAAATGTGAAGTAAAACAACCGTACCTTTTTGAGATAATTACCACAGTGTCATTTTCTTCAAGAAAAGTGAATTTAGCTAGTCGGCGGAGCACAAGATTTACAATGCATGTTAATACATTTCCTGGCAAGTAGTATAAGGACGATATATTTTTTCGGATTCATGGTCATTGAGTTGGATTCAGGATGCAAACTATAACAATGGTAGGGGGTCCTTGTAAACATGTACAATATTTTGTATGCTGGCGTACACAGTCTGGCCTTAGTTTCCGGTAAGAAAAACTGCATCTACTCCAGAGAATTACTTTCCTTCTTTATTACTTCCTCACATGAGCAAAACAGAGGATGTGTCTTGTTGTGGTTTCCTGAATTATACAAATGAATAAACAGCGAAAGTATTATTATTTTAACAGATAAGGCAATATGACTGTGAACCAAACAGATACACAGTACTACGCAGTAAAATAACATGAAGTCGGAAATGACACTCCATAATGGCCGCACGTGGGCGCCTCAGACCGCATCGTTACAATGTAATACGCAGCGACTGTAATAGACGTAAATATCGTCGGGTGCAGAGCCGCATCCGCAATATTGAACACACAATCAAACAATATTATATGTCTAAAACATATATATAAGGGAATTCGAACATATTAACCGGACTCTGATAATATACCGGATGTACAAACTGTGTGTGCGTCAGTACCTTTACAACGTAGCGGCTAACATAACAATTAGTAGTGAATATAAACTTACTCTGCACTCACGCACAACGGACACAAATTATTTGGCTCTCCTTAACGCTGTCGTAACGGACAAGGAGGTGTGCAGCACTCGACAGGTAACAGCTGCTGTCGGGACGGTTCTGGCGTTCCGTTGGGAACTCGGGTCCTTCCGGTTGCGATCGGCTCTTCCCGTACACCGCAGAGCAGGGAAGTTTGCACAAAACATGTATCCATTGTATGGGTTCCTTGCTTGAAAAAGATTGAAAACCCCTGATATGTTGGACCTGATATTTGTCATGCATCCCTACTTTTACCTGAGATGATCACATTCTAAATGCCTAGTTGACCAATCAGATTGCTTAATTGGAATTACTGGAATTATTGGAATTATTATACTTTGTATAATCGTTGTCCCTACTCCAGGTACACCAGCGTCTTCACACAGGAGAGAGACCGTACTGCTGTGGAAAGTGTGGGGAAACTTTTGGTCGCTCTGGACATCTGAAGAGACACCAGCGCATACATACAGGAGAGAAACCGTACCACTGTCAGCAGTGTGGGAAGACCTTTACAACATCTGGTGATCTGAAGATTCACCAGCGCATCCATACACAGGGTGTCCGCGCATCCTTAAAAAGTCTTAAAAAGTCTTAAAATCATGTTTCTAAATTTAAGGCCTTAAAAAGTCTTAAATTCATTAAAAATGTCATATGCTGGTCTCAAATAATGTTACTAAATGTCTTAAATTTGTCGGGGCAGGACTATTTTTTATTTTATTTTTCTTGTGGGACTTTTCGGGAAGTACATGTAGAGAGGCTTCTTTCTTGCTAGCTGCATATACCGTAAATCCTCTAATATAGGCCAGGGCCTTTATTTTACTCAAGCGCATCGCGGCCCATTTCTTTATTGGAAGGAGGCCAGAATTAGAGGCAGGCCTCTATTTCTATTTGAGCAAAACGGACTACCAGTAGAATGAATAAAAACGAGATTTTGTGTCTATTTGAACCTATAAAATAGTAGGTTCATTTATTGAAAAAGTACAGTTACCATAACATATGGTATGCATACAGAACACCAACAACAAATACCGGTAATTCAGGCTAAATCAACAAAAACGTAGCAAACATACCGGTAGTGCATTTTAAACACTTTGAAGTTAAAAACCATAAAAATCCTCATCAGCTGCCATGGTAAACAACGTTAGCTTACCGGTGACTGAAGTCTCACATGCTAGTCAAGAGCGAGGTGATTGACCAGCCAGGCTACCGTAGCGACTTGGATTCATTGGCAAACATTGCTCCCCTGTGGTACTTGCATGTTACTATCACAAGCATAATTTTGAGGCCTGCCCAGAAGATCACAAGTTTGCGGGAGCTTTTGACTTTGGTCAAACCTAATATATTTCTCATCATTGTGTTATTTTGTATTTCTAAAATAACACAATTATGTATAATATTGTGCATTCCATATTTCTTCTTGATATTACCCTAGCTCATTGGAACATTATTGAGTGTGTGATTCGTTGCATTGGGCCACATTTTGTTGTAACGCATCCTGTTTTGCTGTTTACATCGACACTGCCCTGATAATGTTGTAGTCTACTATAGTAAATTTTGAACGGATTGAAGGACATGTTTGTTTGCAAGGCAGATAGCGTTAGTTGTGGATTATAATTGTTTTGGATGAGGAGCATTCCAGCTGTCATTTAACTATTTCACCATAATACGGTAAGCAACTGTTGCATGCTTTTAGCAGAAATTATTTAATTTTATAGCAAAGAAATCCAATGGTCTTTGCTTTTAGATTTTTGATTAAGCTACCATTGATGTAACGTTAAAAGCGGTATTGGGTGTGCAATATAATGTATGGCTACAAGAATGACTGGAGGAGTGCAGGTCTCTTGCATTTTGATTCGTAACGTTATAGCGATATTTTAAGTGCTCTGGTGGCTTTCTAATGAGCAAAACAGTCATCTGTATATGTTTGCGTTCAATTAGACATTTAAAAATGTTGATTCTAATAATAGCCTCTATTAGAGACCGGCCTTTATTTACCCCCGCCGACAGCGAGGAATGGAATATAGGTCAATATTAGAGGATTTACGGTATAAACGGTTATCAATGAGGTTATGAATGAGTCTCATTGAGTGACACACTATGCTTGGGTTGTAATACAGCGGGATCCCCCCACCATCACGTGTTTTAGGTCTTAAATTTCATTCAAGGTGGTATTAAAAAGGTCTTAAAAAGGTCTTAAATTTGACTTGCTGAAACCTGCAGATACCCTGATACAGGAGAGAAACCGTACCACTGTCAGCAGTGTGGCAAGACTTTCAGTGATCCAGGTTATTTTAAGGTACATCAGTGCATTCACATCACACGGTCTTCTATCCTACTAGGGTATTATACAATGTAATTGGCGTTTATTGTTGTGGTTTAATGAGGTCAGGGTGCATCAGATGTTCTTATAGCAGCACAAAGCGGTCCGTCACCATCATTTTAAGAGGTCTGTTCTGCCTTTAACCTGATGTGATCACATTCTTAATGCCTAGTTGACCAATCAGATTAATTAATTGGAACTACCCATTGTATAATTGTTGACATCCCTACTCCAGGTACACCGACGTCTTCACACAGGAGAGAGAAAATCAACACCCAAACACATGTCTTGAAGAAAGAAAATAGTTTCCAAACATCTGTAATGTGGTCAGAGGGGTTACCAGGATGTCATGTTTGGGGGGGCATTTGGCTTGTTTGGGGTGGCAACATAAACAATTGATAAATCGGTCCAAAATTAAGCTCTCTATGTAGCCTATGATGAGCTGGGCCTGTGTGATGCGCACAAGTGTAAGGAATTTTGGTTTTGATCATTTAAAGGTTAGAAGTTTTTTCTTAAGACTTATTCACAAAGTCTCTCAGATAGGCTTATGTTTCTTGTTAATTATTCTTTATTGATCTTTATTATTATTATTATTAGGCTATTACACTTTGCCCATCTATGCTCATCTGATATTATTGTTTGTGTTTTGTTTATGTAAAGCACATTGAATGACCTCTGTAAACTTGACTTGACTTGACTAGGCTTAGTAAGGAAAAGTGTCGACTCTTAAAATCAGCTTGAGTTTCCGTTGCTGTGGATGACGTCAATATTCATGCACGACCTCGCAATGTTCACGGTGATGAGGTAACTTGATGAGTGACAGGCCTGTGAGAAGACGAGAAGGCTACCGGGAAGGACGAGAGAGTTTTTTGACAAATGTGAAGTCAGTTTGGGTAAATCAATTTGTCTCTTCTTCTAAGCTTGTTGTCTAATTATTACTTAGGCTATCCAAAAGTCCCCTTCAGTAGGCTACCACCTTCGGTGACTAGCGACTACTAGCAACTAAGCAGCCTGAAGTTGACCAACTTTGTTGAGCTACCCAACAAATTAATAGCCTGTTAAAATGACCAAAAACACAGAACTTAACTGTTCAACTAAACTACTTTCAGGTAAAGCTTATAAGAACACACTAGTATAAAATGAGAGAATAACAAGGTTTTGAGCAGTGAGCGTTTAACGAGCTGCCGGCAGATTCAAGATCTATCGTCTGAGTGCAGGTTGAACTCTGCCTGCTGCGGACTCTGGTTGTAGCGCCAGCAGACAGACGCACCCCCACTCAAAACGACCAATAGAAAAGCAATACGTTTTTAAATGAACGTTCCGGTTATGAACCTCGATCTGAAGGAGAGCACACAATACATCACCTTAGGTTAGAATTAGTGGAAAAATAGCGAACATTTTTCTTATCTAAGTTATCATTAGATCATGGAGAGATAATTTCGCAGGGGAGGCAGGGCTTTTCCTAGGGGAGGCACTGCCTCCCCCAGCCTCCCCGTAGACACGCCCCTGAATGTGGTCCTTACTGTTGTCATGAATCCTTCCTGATCTCCAAGTAGTCTATTTCTTCTATTTGTTTTCAGATAGTTTATACTCCATGGCCATGCCATTCACCTTGTTTTCCTCACCCATCTCCTCATCTGCAGGTTATTTCCTCATTAGTCCCTCAGTTTATATACCTGTCCACTTCCCTTTGTTCCCTCACAGATTGTCTTTGCGTTGTGCTTCGTTCGATGGCATTCGCTACCCGATTCCCTTGTCATAGATTTTTTTTTTTTTTTTTTAATAAACTGTGGATTTTTGCTGGTCATTTTGTCGTGCGTTTGTGTTTACCTCTGTTCTTGTTCAGTGAGTGTGACAATATGTAAACAAACAACTCATGGGTAAGTTAATGTTTGCTTTCCTCATAAATAAACGCATTGTAAAGCCAATGAGTTGTTCGAATTTTCAGACGACCGGCCAGTGTCATTAACGGCAGCCATCTTACCCATGACAATGACACGCTTAACATTAGTGGTAGGGCGGATCGATCCAAATATCGATAATATCGATTCCCAAGTCGGTATCGGTATCGGATCGATACTAGCCTGTTGGGATCGATTCTTTACTTTAAGTTCCACTCTTGTTTGCAATGCTGCGGTTTCGGCAAAGAGGAAACAGCCAGGTCACCGGACTCGCCGCTCCTGTGTCAGCACAGAGCACACTTTGCTCCCCCCTCCCCCTCTCGTGTTTAGATGTTGCGCCGTCACGCGAGTCACGTGACGCAAAGCAAAAAACATGATAATAAAGCATTTTCTATTTAATTATAAACTTTGTTCTCATTCTGTCCTAGGTTTTAACTATTTCATAATAAAAAAGGAAACATCACAAAAAACACTTAATGAACATTAATTGAGATTTAGCAATTCAATGACGCATCCACCTTACCAATTTATTGAAAAGTATCGGTATCGGTATCGATATCGGCGATACTGGCCCCTTATTTACTTGGTATCGGATCGATACCAAAATATGCAGTATCGCACACCACTACTTAACATCACTGGGTGCTACGCGCCGACTAGTGGTGTGTAGACTGTATTGCGTGAAGTTACAGACAAATCGTTTCTACACACGGATCGCATTTGCAGATCTGCACGGCAGAAGTGTGCCAAAATCCACGTGTAAACACAGGGGCAGCGCGTGACAATGGTTCTCCAGTGAGGAGGACTATGAGAGGGGGAAGACCGCCAGGACGCAGGTTCGATCAGCACAACGATATCAACGATATCAACTGTCTGCCAATCCATGAAAAAAACCTATTACAGCCTCTCACTCTTAGCCTAGTCCTAACTAGACCTTGGTACTCATTACATTCATACTAAAGGTCTAGAACTGCTATAGTCTAGTCCTAACTAGACCTTGGTACTCATTACATTCATACTAAAGGTCTAGAACTGCTATAGTCTAGTCCTAACTAGACCTTGGTACTCATTACATTCATACTAAAGGTCTAGAACTGCTATAGTCCTAGTCCTAACTAGACCTTGGTACTCATTACATTCATACTAAAGGTCTAGAACTGCTATAGCCTAGTCCTAACTAGACCTTGGTACTCATTACATTCATACTAAAGGTCTAGAACTGCTATAGTCTAGTCCTAACTAGACCTTGGTACTCATTTCATTCATACTAAAGGTCTAGAACTGCTATAGCCTAGTCCTAACTAGACCTTGGTACTCATTACATTCATACTAAAGGTCTAGAACTGCTATAGCCTAGTCCTAACTAGACCTTGGTACTCATTACATTCATACTAAAGGTCTAGAACTGCTATAGTCTAGTCCTAACTAGACCTTGGTACTCATTACATTCATACTAAAGGTCTAGAACTGCTATAGCCTAGTCCTAACTAGACCTTGGTACTCATTACATTCATACTAAAGGTCTAGAACTGCTATAGTCTAGTCCTAACTAGACCTTGGTACTCATTACATTCATACTAAAGGTCTAGAACTGCTATAGTCTAGTCCTAACTAGACCTGGGTACTCATTACATTCATACTAAAGGTCTAGAACTGCTATAGTCTAGTCCTAACTAGACCTTGGTACTCATTTCATTCATACTAAAGGTCTAGAACTGCTATAGTCTAGTCCTAACTAGACCTTGGTACTCATTACATTCATACTAAAGGTCTAGAACTGCAATAGCCTAGTCCTAACTAGACCTTGGTACTCATTACATTCATACTAAAGGTCTAGAACTGCTATAGTCTAGTCCTAACTAGACCTGGGTACTCATTACATTCATACTAAAGGTCTAGAACTGCTATAGTCTAGTCCTAACTAGACCTTGGTACTCATTACATTCATACTAAAGGTCTAGAACTGCTATAGTCTAGTCCTAACTAGACCTGGGTACTCATTACATTCATACTAAAGGTCTAGAACTGCTATAGTCTAGTCCTAACTAGACCTTGGTACTCATTTCATTCATACTAAAGGTCTAGAACTGCTATAGTCTAGTCCTAACTAGACCTTGGTACTCATTACATTCATACTAAAGGTCTAGAACTGCTATAGCCTAGTCCTAACTAGACCTTGGTACTCATTACATTCATACTAAAGGTCTAGAACTGCTATAGTCTAGTCCTAACTAGACCTTGGTACTCATTACATTCATACTAAAGGTCTAGAACTGCTATAGTCCTAGTCCTAACTAGACCTTGGTACTCATTACATTCATACTAAAGGTCTAGAACTGCTATAGTCTAGTCCTAACTAGACCTGGGTACTCATTACATTCATACTAAAGGTCTAGAACTGCTATAGTCTAGTCCTAACTAGACCTTGGTACTCATTACATTCATACTAAAGGTCTAGAACTGCTATAGTCTAGTCCTAACTAGACCTGGGTACTCATTACATTCATACTAAAGGTCTAGAACTGCTATAGTCTAGTCCTAACTAGACCTTGGTACTCATTACATTCATACTAAAGGTCTAGAACTGCTATAGTCTAGTCCTAACTAGACCTGGGTACTCATTACATTCATACTAAAGGTCTAGAACTGCTATAGTCTAGTCCTAACTAGACCTTGGTACTCATTACATTCATACTAAAGGTCTAGCAGTGCTGTAGTGATGGGTCGTTCGCGAACGAACCTAGTTCGAACGAACGACTATTTAAAGTGAACGAACTGACCTCGTCCGCCACTCTCGTTCGCGTCGTTCGTCTCGTTCGCTGAGTCTCTCTGACGCGCTGATTCGCGGCGCCGCTGATTCGCGAGTCGTTCGCTGACTGATTGACTCGAGGACTGAGACGTCACTCAGGACTCGTCATCACGAGAGCCAGCCAATGTATGTTGTTTGTCTGTCTGTGAGTCTAGGACGCTTTCGAATGGTTGACACATTAACAATACCACTTTCACATTTGAATATTGCCTTTTACATTTACATATCAGTGAAATGGTAAATGCATGCTGTCTTTGTATTTTCTGTGTCATGCCAGATTAATAATATATTTGAATGTCTCGTCAATCTGTCTCGTTGCACGCGACCCGGCCGGGACCCCCACCTTGGTGGATCTTGGTCTTGAGTGGGGGTGGCCAATGGCCATCTTCACAATAGTAAATAAAATATGCCCAGAATAAACACAACTGTACATCATTAACTTTAAAACTCATCATTGCTAAATCAAGTCTATTATCTTGCTGATATACATCCAATAATCTACTACGCCCCCCCCCCCCCCCCACACACACACACACACACACACACACACACACACATCCCGCTGCGTTTGGTTTGTCTAACGTTACGTTGAATTGGGGGAACGGGGCATTTTGATCCTGACATGTCATTATGCATACATTAAATAAATCTGTTGAACTCAAATTAAATACATATGTTAACATATTCAACCAGACACAATGTTGTATTTGCTATTAACACATTTATTAACGCCATCAAGCACCATTGCACGATTGTGAATCGTGATTTCGTGATTAGTTAGTAAATGAGAAGAACGAGGGAGTCCGAGACCGACTCAGCTGCATTCGTGATTCGTTTGAATGTTGTGAACGAGGGAGGAGCCGAGTCTGACCGACTCGGCTGGCATTCGCCGTTCGCGAATGACAGCCGAGTCGTTCGTGATTCGCGAATTGAGAACGAGGGAGGAGCTAAGTGAACGACTGAACGACTGAACGAGTCAGTGAATGATTCAGCGCTACCGGAAACACGAACGAACGAACGAACGAACGAACGAACGAACGACTCTGTGGCGAACTGAACGACGCGAACTGATTCGCGCAAACGACTCATGAAATCCATCACTACAGTGCTGTAGAGACAAACGATGTCTCACTTGAAGGCGGGTGCTGTTGAAGTTTAAAACCTATTGGCTCTGCCCAGTGCCACTCTGGATCTGCCTTAACCAATCGCTAACGTTTGGTCGTGACGTATTTCATGCGCCAGAAACCACGTTGCGCGCAGTATACAAACGGCAGATGCAGTGAGCATTAGCATTAGCCTTGTTGCGAATAAATAATAGCATATGTATCTGCACATAGCCACAAAGGAGTAGAAATAAATATACCAGTTGTAGTAACTGCACCTCAACACCAGATGGCGGCAAACAATATACTGGGGGCGGCGCTCAACGCTAGCCATTGTGCGTCATGGAGGCCACGCCTCCTGCGCAGAGGCATCCGGGGGAAACATCCGGTTAGGATCAGAAGCCCCAGGCGGCCCATCCGGACGGATGCAAAGCTTGGGGCTCTCCACGCGGCGTGAATTTTACCCCTCCTTCTGCTTCATAGATTAAATAATAATGCTAAACAAATAAAGTGAGTTAAAAGCGTTCCTGTTGTCGGCGGCCTTCTTCCTCGGAGCACAAACCCCACAGCCTGGTTCCGCCCGCCTCCGTACTTCCGCTCAATAACTGAAATTCGCGCACGACCTCTACGTCACTGTTCTCAGGCCGCGCCTCCTGTTCGCTGATTGGAACGCACATTTGAGGGAAAAGAAATCGTTCTGCCATACAGCACCGCCAGACCTTAGTGCTTCAAGTGAAATGAAAATTGAGCGGAAGTACGTAGGTGGGCGGAGCCAGGCTATCTCTCTCTCTCTTTCTCTTTCTCGTGCTCTGTCTCTCACTCCTCAATTGAATAAGCTTTATTGGCTGTCTCTGTCACACTCTCTCATTCACTGATTCACTCACTCATATTATACACACACCATGTTTCACACACATTTGCCATTACAATATTGATCTCAATAGGAACATAACTGTATGTTTGTTTTGTTTTGCTTTGATTTTTGTTGTTGTTTCTAAGTTCTGAGCTGGATTACTGTGTTTCATACTAGCTAAAATGTTCAAATTATCTTTCTTTTCATACTTGGTGTTCACTACAGGAATGTTGTCCCACCCTCTCTTTGAGAGCCTTCTCTCTCTCTTTCATTGTATCAACACAGACTGTTATCCATTATCCAATTGTCAATTTGTCTACAGTGAACTTTAATCAATCCCCAGCTGTAGACTGCATATCTTTAAATAACTAGATTGTTGTATTACCTTTCATAATTTATCTTTGTGTTTGCACTTTCTATCTGGACACAGAGCATAATAAACATGCAACTTGTTCATTATCATTACCTGTGAAACCGTTGATTTCTACATGGCAGTTAAATTAATATTGTCTTAGACCATTGGTATTGGCTGGTTTGAGATATTTTATTGGTATAGGTGTAACCAGGGTGAAGTGACATGTCTTAACTTTATTGAAACTTCACCAAATACTGATTAACATGAAGCCAGTATGTGTTTAATCTATGTTCAAGGTACCTTTTGTAACCTGTTCAAAATCCAACGTTAATATGTGTATACTATACCTGTACTGTCGCTTTAAGAAAAGTCCGTGTTTAGCGACGTCCATGCAGCGTCAAGCTCAGTCTGCGCTAACCTAACTGAGTGGGGGTACGTTGTTTTATTTGTCGTCATATTAGAGCATATAAATTATTGTTTTGTAGACAATGAAAATGTTTAATGTGCAACTTCATGTTTGAGTATTAAGTCTGTAAACACGCTACAGCGCTGTTACTTCAACTAATACTTTGTAAAGGCACTTTTTCTGAGTTGCATTGTATACACGTGCGTCCGAGTGCTACGGGGTTTCCCCGTGTGTTTGGTTGTTAGGAGGGGAATGCGGACCTGTCGATGTTATATGTGACGGAGTCGCTCGTACAGGTATGAATGTTTGATCTGTTTTATATGTAATGTCAATGAAGCGTTAATTTATCTGTGATACATGTTGCATACATGTTCATTACATGGTATATGTAATTAGTAAACCCATTTGAAGAGTCTGCGCTAACCTAACTGAGTGGAGGAGGGGAATGCGGACCTGTCGATGTTATATGTGACGGACATGTTTCTTTTCGCTCGTACAGATTTAAATAAATGTCCACAGCCAGCCTCCAGCATGCCACTATATAAGCTAACGGATGTGCGCCCATTCATATAAGAACAGTAGCAGTGCGGGCACACCCGTTACATAGGCAAGGGACATGGGTGTCGCCATCATATATTTAGGGGGACGCAATTGACAAAATAGCGAACAACAAATATGAGTCTGTGTGAAACATTGAAATTTACCCACACACAAATGTATCATTGTCAATGATTTGGGATCTCCAGCCGCCACTGGTTAGGGTTATGGTTAGGGTTAGGGTTAGGGTTAGCGTAATCTATCACCGTGACCGGGTTATTATTGGAGTGAATGGACGCTGTAGACTCTGCTCGTCTCTTACCACCGCGAACGGGTTTATGAGAACAGATCGTTTCACACAGACGCGGGAGGGTACCTTTTGCGTCAGTATCAGACGTCGAGGGGCGTGACAAATCGTCTGTATATTACGAGTTGGGATGAGAACGGGCTGAAATACGGGACGAGTCTGTGTTCAAGGGACGGTTGCACTGCACTATGCACTGCTGTTCATAGACCGCTCCAGCGCTCGTTGCTGCGTTTCTAAATGGTAGCTAGCAACTCACCAGGACACTTCACCAACATTGTGGGTCTTGCCACAATTAAAGAGAAATAAGAAATAAAGCCTTCGCCGTTGCATGTTGTTATTGAGACTTAAAATAGGTTTGTTTCGCCAATGTTTAATAGCCGGCCTGGGGGAGGGGGGAGGGGGGGGGGGGGAGAGAGTTACCCCACGTTCAATGTGTTAAACAATAATGTCCGCCCGCCAGGGATGTCCCGACATCAAAACTGAAAATTACATTTATAGCAGCATAGCGCTACTGTGGTGGTGTATTAAATTAATTTCAATAGCAGATGTATTTTGATAGTGTTTTTTTAAGTTAAAGGCCGTGGTGCAAGTTTAATTTTCTAACTAAGACGCCATAGTTCTAGTACAAGGCTGAGGCTTCCTTCCACACGTCTCACTCATGTGACGTCATCGCCGAATTGTGTTAAAAAGAACCGTTGCTACCAAATACGACAAAAACTAGACTTTAACACTATTTTGGAAACATTTCTAACTTTATATACATATCTTGAGTGCTTTATGTACCCATTAATCGAAAGTGGTGTTTAACCTGCACCATGGCCTTTAAGGACTTGGCTCTTTCTGATCATTTCTGTGTTCTTTGACTTACAGATCACTCCAAATGTTCAGTTAACCTCTGTGTCTGTTAAGAGAAGGTACATACATGAGAATACCAGTGCAAAGTTTATGGAGGCTATAAGGTGTCAGTTCTGGTCCTGTTGGATCTCAGTGCTGCATTTGACACTGTGGATCACAGTATATTGTTGAAAAGGTTGGAAACTTGGGCAGGACTCAGCGGAACAGTCCTAGAATGGTTCAGGTCCTACTTGGAAGAGTGTGACTAATAAATAACAGCACATATAACAACAGGCTGTAATATCCTCACATAGCCACAAGGGAACAGGACCAAATATATAAGCTGTATTAACCGCACCTGGCCACAAGATGGCAGCATATAGAATACACTAGGAGGCGGGCACACTAGGAGGCGGGCGCTCAACACTAGCCAATCAGAGCACATTACACGTCATAGAGGCCACGCCTACCCAGGTACTATCGAGCGCACACAGGCAGGAGAGGGCAGAGACTCAACAGGTAGCGTATCTATTAGATATCCAGCTAAGAGTCGCTCCACGTGTGATTTATACAATTCCTCTCCTTTTGCTTCATAGATAATAGACCAAAACCAATAACAAATAAAGTGAGTTAAAAGCGATCCTGTGTCGGCGGCCTTCTTCCTCAAACAACACAACAACAACTTGGCGACCCCGACGTGATTCAGAGAGGAGAGGCAACGGACCGGGGGAAGCGGGGCCACGCGGCAGCGCACGTCTCGCCATCTCTGTCACAGGCGCCATCAAAACAGGTAAGCAGAACCTATTGACTATATTGAGGAAGCAAATGGCCAGAAATGTATGATTAATTTTGCTGAAGGTTAGAGTCCTTGGCGTTTCTTATTAATGTTGCTGAAGGTTGGAGTCCTTGGCGTTTCTTATTAATTTTGCTTGAGGTTTAAAGTCTTTGGTGTTTTTTAAGGCTGAAGTCTCGTATGATACTGTGTTAAATTCGGATGTGTAGAAACCTGGGAAACCAGTGGAGTTGTATCAGATGCGATAAGATGTTGACTGGGAACATATTGCTGGCAATATTTCCATCCTCAAAGAACTAAGCTAACTTGCATGAATCATAATACCTTTTGTGTGATTAACCCTGTAATGTGATAATGCTTGCTTGCTTTGCTACGGTGCATCTTTGTTTTTTCTGCAAATGTATGATTGTTCATGGGACTGAAGGAATCCCTCTAGGAGGGAGATGTGTTATGAGGCTTTGTCTCCCACTAAGAGGAGTGGGGGAAGTGCATGTCTTGTGAGGCTTTGTCTCCCACTAAGAGGAGTGGGGGAAGTGCATGTCTTGTGAGGCTTTGTCTCCCACTAAGAGGAGTGGGGGAAGTGCATGTCTTGTGAGGCTTTGTCTCCCATGAAGAGGAGTGGGGGAAGTGCATGTCTTGTAAGGCTTTGTCTCCCACTAAGAGGAGTGGGGGAAGTGCATGTCTTGTGAGGCTTTGTCTCCCACTAAGAGGAGTGGGGGAAGTGCATGTCTTGGGGCTTATCACTTTTATGGCCCCAGGTGTGGCCAATGTTTAGACTACGAAAGCGGAGAGAAAGAGAGTAAACTTGCCTTTCACTCTAATTTAAAGATGTATATTAAACAGTGCCAGTAGACTCGAACACATGCACACATAGACACACACACATAGATGGTCATATACACAGTATTAAGAAGGAAGATATAAAGTGTGTTCAGTTTGATAAGAGCAGTGGGTCTATGCTATAGCAATATCACACACCGGGAGCATAGACAAGATCTCGTGGGAGCTTGCAGGACCCGATAAAGTTACAAATCCCGGTAAGCCATATTTGGATTTCAGGCACTCCACCATAGGTTTTAATCCTCAGACTCCATGTTTAGAGTTGTTAGTATTATCTGAAGTTAAAATCCACCTAAATAACCCCCCCACCCTTTCCCAAATCCCTCCTAAGAACCCCCCCCCCCCTACTGGCCAAGAAAAGGAACTCTATGACGTGTAATCTGCTCTGATTGGCTAGTGTTGAGCGCCCGCCCCCAGTGCGCCCGCCTCCTAGTGTATTATGTATGCTGCCATCTTGTGGCCATGTGCGGTTAATACAGCTTATATATTTGGTCCTGTTCCCTTGTGGCTATGTGAGGATATTACAGCCTGTTATATGTACTGTTTTTTTATAGTGCAGTTTGTATGCACATTTTTTGAATATTAATTCAGTTTTAAATATTACAGTGTAATATATATATATATAGATTTAATAATCCCTCTCTCCTAGGAGTGAAATCCCAGCTGACACAGCGCAGGTATTACCCTGTCCCCAGTGTCAGAGGAGCCATGGTGATCTGTACGGCCGACTGCTGAGGAGTGGATAAATCCAAGTGGAGACTGGCCTCCTCCCATACATCGCAGCCTCCTCTCAAGAGCCAGTCAGAGCCTCCCCAGAACCCATCCAAAAGACGAGCCAGATTACAGCAGACGAAGCCAGACGCCACTGTTGTAAGCAGTGCGGAAAAACCTTTTGTCAATCTAGTAGTCTGAAGAGACACCAGCGCATCCATACAGGAGAAAAACTGTACCACTGTCAGCAGTGTGGGAAGACGTTCAGTGATCCAAGTAATTTTGAGGTACATCAGCGCATTCACATCACACAGTCTTCTATCCTACCAGGGTACTTTACAATGTAATTGGCGTGTATTGTTATGGTTTAATGATATAAGGGCGAGTCAGATCTTCCCATAGCAGCTCAACCAGTCTGCCACCATCATTTTCAGAGATCCGGTTTACTGTTTACCTGATTTGATCACATTGTAAATGCCTAGTTGACCAATTAGATTGCTATTGGAACTACCTATTGTATAATTGTCAACATCCCAACTCCAGGTACACCGGCGTCTTCACACAGGAGAGAGAATGTACTGCTGTGGAAAGTGTGGGGAAACTTTTAATAAATCTGGTGATCTGAAGAAACACCAGGGCATCCATACAGGAGAGAAACTATACCACTGTCAGCAGTGTGGGAAGACTTTTAGTAAATCTGGTGATCTGAAGAGACACCAGCGCATCCATACAGGAGAGAAACCGTACCAATGTCAGCAGTGTGGAAAAACCTTTAGTCACTCTAATAATCTGAAGAGACACCAGCGCATCCATACAGGAGAGAAACCGTACCAATGTCAGAAGTGTGGGAAGACCTTTAGTGACACTAGTTCTCTGAAGATTCACCAGCGCTTCCATACAGGAGAGAAACCGTACCACTGTCAGCAGTGTGGGAAGACCTTTACAACATCTGGTGATCTGAAGATTCACCAGCGCATCCATACAGGAGAGAAACCGTACCACTGTCAGAAGTGTGGGAAGACTTTCCGTGTTCCAGGTCATTTGAAGGTACGTCAGCACATTGATTCACATCAGTCTTCTATCCTACCAGAGTATGATGCAACATAATTGCCATTTATGTTCATGGCTAAATGAGGTTATGGCGCATCAGATCTTCCCATAGCAGCTCAACGCTGTCTGCCACCATCATTTTAAGAGATCTGTTTTACCCTTTAACTAGGGATGCAGGATACTGTTTTACAACAAGTGGATAACCGATGATTACCTCAATGCCGATAACCAGTTAGTAATCTGTAGTTTGTTGCCAACCAACTGACATCACTAATAATTGTAAACACAAGTTGCAGTGGACACTGCAGGTGACTTTTAAGATTGGTTGTGGTAAATCTAGTAGACTTTGTCCCTCCTCTTCCCATTATCGTCCGATAATTTATCACTGCGGTTGTCAAAGTGGAGTCGGGGGACCCCTGGGGGTCCGTGGCATATGGCCAAGGGGTCCTGAAAATAATTTATAAAACTCCTACATAATTGAAAAAAAATAAAACATGTGAAGTAAAACAACCGTACCTTTTTGAGATAATTACCACTGTCATTTTCTTCAAGAAAAGTGAATTCAGCCAGTAGGCGGAGCACAAGATTTACAATGCATGTTAATACATTTAGTACAAGGACAATATATTTTTTCGGATTCATGGTCATTGAGTTGGATTCAGGATGCAAACTATAACAATGGTAGGGGGTCCAAGAGGAGGGACAAAGTCTACTAGATTTACCACAACAAATCTTAAAAGTCATCTGCAGTGTCCACTGCAACTTGTGTTTACAATTATTAGTGATGTCAGTTAGTAAACTTGTATCCATTGTATGGGTTCCTGGCTTGAAAAAGATTGAGAACCCCTGATTTATTGGACCTGATATTTGTCATGCATCCCTACTTTTACCTGAGATGATCACATTCTAAATGCCTAGTTGACCAATCAGATTGCTTAATTGGTGTCCCTACTCCAGGTACACCAGCGCATCCATACAGGAGAGACACCGTACCACTGTCAGCAGTGTGGGAAGACCTTTCCAACATCTAGTTCTCTGAAGATTCACCAGCGCATCCATACAGGAGAAAAACCGTACCAATGTCAGCAGTGTGGGAAGACCTTTAGTGACACTAGTTCTCTGAAGAGACACCAGCGCATCCATACCGGAGAGAAACCGTACCAATGTCAGCAGTGTGGGAAGACCTTTACAACATCTGGTTATCTGAAGATTCACCAACGCATCCATACAGGAGAGAAACCGTACCACTGTCAGAAGTGTGGGAAGACTTTCAGTGATCCAGGTACTTTGAAGGTACGTCAGCACATTGATTCACATCAGCCTTCTATCCTACCAGAGTATGATACAACATAATTGCCATTTATGTTCATGGCTAAATGAGGTTATGGCGCATCA
The DNA here is from genome assembly GCA_030340625.1 of Merluccius polli. NCBI lineage: Eukaryota > Metazoa > Chordata > Actinopteri > Gadiformes > Merlucciidae > Merluccius > Merluccius polli. The sequence goes on from JAOPHQ010006029.1 coordinate 125,105, forward strand.
GATCTTCCCATAGCAGCTCAACGCTGTCTGCCACCATCATTTTAAGAGATCTGTTTTACCCTTTAACTAGGGATGCAGGATACTGTTTTACAACAAGTGGATAACCGATGATTACCTCAATGCCGATAACCAGTTAGTAATCTGTAGTTTGTTGCCAACCAACTGACATCACTAATAATTTTAAACACAAGTTGCAGTGGACACTGCAGGTGACTTTTAAGATTTGTTGTGGTAAATCTAGTAGACTTTGTCCCTCCTCTTCCCATTATCGTCCGATAATTTATCACTGCGGTTGTCAAAGTGGAGTCTGGGGACCCCCGGGGGTCCGTGGCATATGGCCAAGGGGTCCTGAAAATAATTTATAAAACTCCTACATAATTGAAAAAAAATAAAACATGTGAAGTAAAACAACCGTACCTTTTTGAGATAATTACCACTGTCATTTTCTTCAAGAAAAGTGAATTCAGCCAGTAGGCGGAGCACAAGATTTACAATGCATGTTAATACATTTAGTACAAGGACAATATATTTTTTTGGATTCATGGTCATTGGATTCAGGATGCAAACTATAACAATGGTAGGGGGTCCTTGTAAACTTGTATCCATTGTATGGATTCCTGGCTTGAAAAAGATTGAAAACCCCTGATTTATTGGACCTGATATTTGTCATGCATCCCTACTTTTACCTGAGATGATCACATTCTAAATGCCTAGTTGACCAATCAGATTGCTTAATTGGAATTACCCATTGTATAATTGTTGTCCCTACTCCAGGTACACCAGCGCATCCATACAGGAGAGAAACCGTACCACTGTCAGCAGTGTGGGAAGACCTTTCCAAAATCTAGTTCTCTGAAGATTCACCAGCGCATCCATACAGGAGAGAAACCGTACCAATGTCAGCAGTGTGGGAAGACTTTTAATAAATCTATTAATCTGAAGACTCACCAGCGCATCCATACAGGAGAGAAACCGTACCAATGTCAGCAGTGTGGGCAAACTTTTAGTCAATCTAATCATCTGAAGATTCACCAGCGCGTCCATACAGGAGAGAAACCGTACCAATGTCAGCAGTGTGGAAAAACCTTTAGTCGCTCTAATGATCTGAAGATTCACCAGCGCATCCATACAGGAGAGAAACCGTACCACTGTCAGCAGTGTGGGAAGACCTTTACAAGATCTGGTGATCTGAAGATTCACCAGCGCATCCATACAGGAGGGAAACCGTACCACTGTCAGCAGTGTGGGAAGACCTTTACATCACCTGCTTATCTGAAGATTCACCAGCGCATCCATACAGGAGAGAAACCGTACCACTGTCAGCAGTGTGGGAAGACCTTTACATCACCTGCTTATCTGAAGATTCACCAGCGCATCCATACAGGAGAGAAACCGTACCAATGTCAGCAGTGTGGGAAGACCTTTACATCACCTGCTTATCTGAAGATTCACCAGCGCGTCCATACAGGAGAGAAACCGTACCAATGTCAGCAGTGTGGGCAAACTTTTGGTCAATCTTTTACTCTGAAGATTCACCAGCGCATCCATACAGGAGAGAAACCGTACCAATGTCAGCAGTGTGGGAAGACTTTTAGTCAATCTATTACTCTGAAGATTCACCAGCGCATCCATACAGGAGAGAAACCGTACCACTGTCAGCAGTGTGGGAAGACCTTTAGTCGATCTCATCATCTGAAGAGACACCAGCGCATCCATACAGGAGAGAAACCGTACCACTGTCAGCAGTGTGGCAAGACTTTCAGTGATCCAGGTCATTTGAAGGTACATCAGCGCATTCACATCACACGGTCTTCTATCCTACTAGGGTATTATACAATGTAATTGCCGTTTATTGTTGTGGTTTAGTTGACCAATCAGATTACTTAATTGGAACTACCCATTGTATAATTGTTGACATCCCTACTCCAGGTACACCGACGTCTTCACACAGGAGAGAGAAAATCAACACCCAAACACATGTCTTGAAGAAAGAAAATAGTTTCCAAACATCTGTAATGTGGTCCTTACTGTTGTGTCATGAATCCTTCCTGATCTCCAAGTAGTCTATTTCTTCTACTCATTTGTTTTCAGAGAGTTTATACTCCATGGCCATGCCATTCACCTTGTTTTCCTCACCCATCTCCTCATCTGCAGCTTATTTCCTCATTAGTCCCTCAGTTTATATACCTGTCCACTTCCCTTTGTTCCCTCACAGATTGTCTTTGCATTGTGCTTCGTTCGATGGCATTCGCTACCTGATTCCCTGTCATAGATTCTGTTTTTTTTTTTTTAAATAAACCGTGTGGATTTTTGCTGGTCATTTTGTCGTGCTTTTGGGTTCACCTCTGTTCTTGTTCAGTGAGTTTGACAATATGTAAACTTGTTACATTTACAATTATGGTGCACAAACACACAAAGTGAAGAAGTAAACATCTGTTTTTCTAATCTGACATGTAGATGAATGATATTTGCTGTCTGATATGTAACGTTAAGTATGTAAAGGTTGAGCCGAGATAACTTTGGTTATTGAGGAATAATGATTTATTGTTCATATTCATTCAATTTTAAAATGATTGTCAATGTTCACACATCTATGGAAGCATTTTAAGGACAATCAAATGAAAATGCAATAGAGAGGTGCAGGAATGAGTCCTAAAACCTGAAAATCCGTTAGCATTTTGGCACTTCCGGTTCCCCTCATCTCGAACTCGATGGGTTTTTTGAATGGGTTTTTAGTTAGATACCTGGAATAAAGTACGTGGTTAACACAAGCTAAAGAGATGGCCACGTTTTGGTCTACGACATAAAATACATAAATACCCCACTTGTGAATTTTGAAGCTTTTATGTGTCTTAAAAACGTATGGCGATTGCATTTATGCTTCAGAAATCATAAAAGTAAAGCTAACTTCCGGGTTGGCCTACAAAAATGTCATCCCTGAACCACTGGCGCAGGGATGACGTATTTTGTAGGCCAACCCAGAAGTTAGCATCGCCCTGGGTTCCCTCGACAAAAAGCCAATGGGTTTTTCCCATTGGATTTTGCATTATTGCAGAAAATAAGCTCTGTGGCAAACAAAAGTCTGACACTAACATGTTTTTTTAAGCAAGATAATCCACCAATGAACACTACTTTTATGATTTTTTGAAGCATAAATGCAATCGCCAGAAGTTTTTTAAGACGCATAAAAGCTTCAAAATTCATGAGTGGGGATTTTTCTAATGTATTTTATGTCGTAGACCAAAACGTGGCAATCTCTTAACCTTGTGTTTAACCACAGACCTTATTTCAGACATCTAACCAAAAACCCATTCCAAAAACCTGTTGACTTCAAGACTAGAAAACCGGAAGTGCCAACATGATAACGGATTTCCGTGTTTTAAGACTTATCCCTGCACCACTCTATTGCCGGTGTTCAAAGACATCAGGGGCCCTAACGGGAGGCTTACGCCCAACTTCCACTGGCCCCAGCGCGGGAGCGTTTCAGCAGCGAACCGCTGCGAGGCGGCTGGATTCGCGAGAATCACGAGATCACACGGTAATTTGTGGATGTAAAAAGAGAACAACACACAAATAAAACGTTACTTTGCCTGTCCGAAGTTGACTTGCAGTTGCTTTGGTCATTTTGTTCTAGATGTTTGTGCTTTCTGTGTCCTTGAGTAGATGCTAGTAGACGCTTCGCTCTTCGCTCTTGTGACGAATAAATAACAGCTGTAATATCCTCACATAGCCACAAGGGAACAGGAACAAATATATAAGCTGTATTAACCGCACCTGGCCACAAGATGGCGGCACACATAATACACATCTCTAAAGGTGTTAACATTTCTTCTGTTGATGTTAAGGACATGGCTCTTTCTGATCATTTCTGTGTGTTCTTTGACTTACAGATCATTCCAAATGTTCAGTTAACCTCTGTGTCTGTTAAGAGAAGGTACATAAATGAGAATACCAGTGCAAAGTTTATGGAGGCTATAGCTATGTCACCAACTGTGAGTGCAGAGTCAGTTGATGAACTCCTAGATAAATTTAACTGGAAAATCACAAATGTCATGGATGCTGTTGCACCTATTAAAACTAAGATGATCTTTATCAGAAAGAAAACACCATGGGGGAACACTATGATGGTCAAGGCTGTTACGAATAAATAACAGCACATATGACAACAGGCTGTAATATCCTCACATAGCCACAAGGGAACAGGACCAAATATATAAGCTGTATTAACAGCACCTGGCCACCAGATGGCAGCATACATAATACACTAGGAGGCGGGCACACTGGGGGCGGGCGCTAAACACTAGCCAATCAACACATAGTACACGTCATAGAGGCCACGCCTGCCCAGGTACTATCGAGCGCACACAAGCAGGAGAGGGCAGAGACTCTACAGGCAGCGTATTAGATATCCAGCTAAGAGTCGCTCCACGCGTGAATTATACAATTCCTCTCCTTTTCCTTCATAGATAATAGACCAAAACCTATAACAAATAAAGTGAGTTAAAAGTGATCCTGTGTCGGCGGTCTTCTTCCTCAAACAACACAACAACAACTTGGCGACCCCGACGTGATTCAGAGAGGAGAGGCAACGGACCGGGGGAAGCGGGGCCACGCGGCAGCGCACGTCTCGCCATCTCTGTCACAGGCGCCATCGAAACAGGTAAGCAGAACCTATTGACTATATAGAGGACGCAAATGGCCAGAAATGTATGATAAATTTTGCTGGAGGTTAGAGTCCTTGGCGTTTCTTATTAATTTTGCTGAAGGTTGGAGTCCTTGGCGTTTCTTATTAATTTTGCTGAAGGTTAGAGTCCTTGGCGTTTCTTATTAATTTTGCTGAAGGTTGGAGTCCTTGGTGTTTCTTATTAATTGTGCTGAAGTTTAGAGTCCTTGGCGTTTCTTATTAATTTTGCTGAAGGTTAGAGTCCTTGGCGTTTCTTATTAATTTTGCTTGAGGTTAAAGTCTTTGGTGTTTTTTTAAGGCTGAAGTCTCGTATGATACTGTGTTAAATTCGGATGTGTAGAAACCTGGGAAACCAGTGGAGTTGTATCAGATGCGATAAGATGTTGACTGGGAACATATTGCTGGCAATATTTCCATCCTCAAAGAACTAAGCTAACTTGCATGAATCATAATACCTTTTGTGTGATTAACCCTGTTATGTGATAATGCTTGCTTTGCTACGGTGCATCTTTTGTTTTTTCTGCAAAAAAAAATAGACACTTGTTCGCTCAGCTGACGTTGAGACGAGAGAAAGAAATTACCCATGAAAACATGCATCTTACCCTCGACTACGACCGCTCCAGCCACTGCTCATGAAGCCAACTGAAGGAATCCCTCTAGGAGGGAGATGTTTTATGAGGCTTTGTCTCCCACTAAAGGCTCATTTATGCTCGACGTACGGACGTAATTGTACGCGTCCGTTTCTAACGTTGTTACCGTCACTGCTCACATACTTCCATGCGTCCTTTACGTTGGCATAGATGTTAACCAATACATCCACTAGGGGGCAGCGCAGAGTCAAAAGTTTATGACAACAAACCATAGACTGTAAAAAGAAAACAACAAACATGGCGACTATGGAGGAGGTCTTGATTATGTACATAATAAATAAAAGAAGAAAACGGGCTCGTTGTAAGAGGCGGTGGTCGGTAAGGCCGTTAAATTCATCCCAGCTGTTTTGAATCAAATGTTTGTCCCTGTGTCCCGGCGAACTCACATCAAAAATGTGGCAGTAATTCCTTACTAACTCACAGAGTCTATCTTCAAAAAGTTCAGCCATCGTGTGTCTTCTTCTTCTGTCTCACACTGGCTCTAGGCTCCGTATCGGGTAGTGACGGCAACAGCGCCCCCACGGCTTCCGGTGGTACTGCTCCGTTTGGTGCGTATCCGTAAGCTTTGTGGAAACGGTCGAAAAACGGACGAAATGAACGCAGAGTACGGACGAAAGGCTCCGTCCGTATCCGTATGCGTATTTAACGTTGAGCATAAATGAGCCTTAAGAGGAGTGGGGGGAGTGCATGTCTTGTGAGGCTTTGTCTCCCACTCAGAGGAGTGGGGGAAGTGCATGTCTTGTGAGGCTTTGTCTCTCACTAAGAGGAGTGGGGGAAGTGCATGTCTTGTGAGGCTTTGTCTCCCACTAAGAGGAGTGGGGGAAGTGCATGTCTTGGGGGTTATCAGTTTTATGGCCCCATGTGTGGCCAATGTTTAGACTACGAAAGGGGAGAGAAAGAGGGTAAACTTACCTTTCACTCTAATTTAAAGATGTATATTAAACAGTGCCAGTAGATTCGAACAAATGCACACATAGACAAACACACATAGATGGGCATATACACAGTATTAAGTAGGAAGATATAAAGTGTGTTCAGTTAGATAAGAGCACTGGGTCTATGCTATAGCAATATCGCACACCGGGAGCATAGACAAGATCTCGTGGGAGCTTGCAGGACCTGATAAACTTACAAATCCCTGTAAGCCATATTTGGAGTTCAGGCACTCCACCATAGGTTTTAATCCTCAGACTCCATGTTTAGAGTTGTTAGTATTATCTGTAGTTAAAATCCACCTAAATAACCCCCCCCCTTTCCCAAATCCCTCCTAAGAACCCCCCCCCCCCCCCTTTCGTCAATCTAGTAGTCTGAAGAGACACCAGCGCATCCATACAGGAGAAAAACTGTACCACTGTCAGCAGTGTGGGAAGACGTTCAGTGATCCAAGTAATTTTGAGGTACATCAGCGCATTCACATCACACGGTCTTCTATCCTACCAGGGTACTTTACAATGTAATTGGCGTGTATTGTTATGGTTTAATGATATAAGGGCGAGTCAGATCTTCCCATACCAGCTCAACCAGTCTGCCACCATCATTTTCAGAGATCTGTTTTACTGTTTACCTGATTTGATCACATTCTAAATGCCTAGTTGACCAATTAGATTGCTATTGGAACTACCTATTGTATAATTGTCAACATCCCAACTCCAGGTACACCGGCGTCTTCACACAGGAGAGAGAATGTACTGCTGTGGAAAGTGTGGGGAAACTTTTAATAAATCTGGTGATCTGAAGAAACACCAGGGCATCCATACAGGAGAGAAACTATACCACTGTCAGCAGTGTGGGAAGACTTTTAGTCAGTCTAATAATCTGAAGATTCACCAGCGCATCCATACAGGAGAGAAACCGTACCAATGTCAGCAGTGTGGAAAAACCTTTAGTCACTCTAATAATCTGAAGAGACACCAGCGCATCCATACAGGAGAGAAACCGTACCAATGTCAGAAGTGTGGGAAGACTTTTAGTGATCCAGGTCATTTTAAGGTACGTCAGCACATTGATTCACATCAGTCTTCTATCCTACCAGAGTATGATGCAACATAATTGCCATTTATGTTCATGCATAAATTACATTATGGCGTATCAGATCTTCCCATAGCAGCTCAACGCTGTCCGCCACCATCATTTTAAGAGATCTGTTTTACCATTTACCTAGGGATGCAGGATAATGTTTTACAACAAGTGGATAACCGATGATTACCTCAATGCCGATAACCAGTTAGTAATCTGTAGTTTGTTACCAACCAACTGACATCACTAATAATTGTAAACACAAGTTGCAGTGGACACTGCAGGTGACTTTTAATATTTGTTGTGGTAAATCTAGTAGACTTTGTCCCTCCTCTTGGAACCCCAGCTGAACATGTATTTCAAATGGCAATCATGCTGCCGTCCTCTGCGACTGAAAAACGTCTAAACCGGCGATGACATATTTGCTGTTTTGCTCCCTCATCTACTAAGGCCACACCGCGTGGCTCTGCTCAGATGCACAAGTTAGACGTCATGAGAGTGACAACAGCGTGCAGCACTGGTGAATTTATCGGCTCCATTTAAAGGCTGTAATTTGATTATCGGAATAAAGCATAATTTCTGCATATTTCCCATTATCGTCCGATAATTTATCACTGCGGTTGTCAAAGTGGAGTCCGGGGACCCCTGGAGGTCCGATTGCATATGGCCAAGGGGTCCTGAAAATAATTTATAAAACTCCTACATAATTGAAAAAAATAAAAAATGTGAAGTAAAAGAACCGTACCTTTTTGAGATAATTACCACAGTGTCATCTTCTTCAAGAAAAGTGAATTTAGCCAGTAGGCGGAGCACAAGATTTACAATGCATGTTAATACATTTCCTGGCAAGTAGTACAAGCACAATATATTTTTTCGGATTCATGGTCATTGAGTTGGATTCAGGATGCAAACAATAACAATGGTAGGGGGTCCAAGAGGAGGGACAAAGTCTACTAGATTTACCACAACAAATCTTAAAAGTCACCTGCAGTGTCCACTGCAACTTGTGTTTACAATTATTAGTGATGTCAGTCAGTAAACATGTATCCATTGTATGGGTTCCTGGCTTGAAAAAGATTGAGAACCCCTGATTTATTGGACCTGATATTTGTCATGCATCCCTACTTTTACCTGAGATGATCACCAGGGCCGGCCCAAGCCTTGTGGGGGCCCTAAGCAGAATTTGATCTTTTGGGGCCCCCTCCTGCGCGATTGTTGAGCGGTGGGGGGGGGGGGGTGCTACCGGAGAATTTCTATTGCGCGATTGTTGAGCGGGGGGGGGGGGGGGTGCTACCGGAGAATTTCTATTGCGCGATTGTTGAGCGGGGGGGGGGGGGCTACCGGAGAATTTCTATTGCGCGATTGTTGAGCGGGGGGGGGGGGGGGGTGCACAAGCAGCCGCTTAGTTCGCTTATGCCTCGGGCCGGCCCTGATGATCACATTCTAAATGCCTAGTTGACCAGTCAGATTGCTTAATTGGAATTACCCATTGTATAATTGTTGTCCCTACTCCAGGTACACCAGCGTCATCCATACAGGAGAGAGACCGTACCACTGTCAGCGGTGTGGCAAGACTTTTAGTGATCCAAGTCATTTTAAGGTACGTCAACACATTGATTCACATCAGTCTTCTATCCTACCAGAGTATGATGCAACATAATTGCCATTTATGTTCATGGATAAATTACGTTATGGCGTATCAGATCTTCCCATAGCAGCTCAACGCTGTCCACCACCATCATTTTAAGAGATCTGCTTTACCCTTTACCTAGGGATGCAGGATAATGTTTTACAACAAGTGGATAACCGATGATTACCTCAATGTCGATAACCACTTAGTAATCTGTAGTTTGTTACCAACAAACTGACAACACTAATAATTGTAAACACAAGTTGCAGTGGACACTGCAGGTGACTTTTATGATTTGTTGTGGTAAATCTAGTAGACTTTGTCCCTCCTCTTGGAACCCCAGCTGAACATGTATTTCAAATGGCAATCATGCTGCCGTCCTCTGCGACTGAAAAACGTCCAAACCGGCGATGACATGTTTGCTGTTTTGCTCCCTCATCTACTAAGGCCACACCGTGTGGCTCTGCTCAGATGCACAAGTTAGACGTCATGAGAGTGACAACAGCGTGCAGCACTGGTGAAGTTATCGGCTCCATTTAAAGGCTGTAATTTAATTATCGGAATAAAGCATAATTTCTGCATATTTCCCATTATCGTCCGATAATTTATCACTGCGGTTGTCAAAGTGGAGTCCGGGGACCCCTGGCGGTCCGTGGCATATGGCCAAGGGGCCCTAAATATAATTCATTAAACTCCTGCATAATTGAAAAAAATAAAAAATGTGAAGTAAAACAACCGTACCTTTTTGAGATAATTACCACAGTGTCATTTTCTTCAAGAAAAGTGAATTTAGCCAGTAGGCGGAGCACAAGATTTACAATGCATGTTAATACATTTCCTGGCAAGTAGTACAAGGACAATATATTTTTTCGGATTCATTGAGTTGGATTCAGGATGCAAACTATAACAATGGTAGGGGGTCCTTGTAAACAGGCATCCATTGTATGGGTTCCTGGCTTGAAAAAGATTGAGAACCCCTGATTTATTGGACTTGATATTTGTCATGCATCCCTACTTTTACCTAGCCTGGCTCCGCCCACCTACGTACTTCCGCTCAAATTTAATTTCACTTCAGTACTAAGGTCTGGCGGTGCTACTATGTTAGAACAATTTCTTTTCCCTAAAATCTGCGTTCCAATCAGCGAACAGGAGGCGCGGCCTGAGAACAGTGACGTAGAGGTTGTGCGCGAATTTCAGTTATTGAGCGTAAGTACGGAGGCGGGCGGAACCAGGCTAATGCTAATGCTCACTGCATCTGCCGTTTGTATACTGCGCGCAACGTGGTTTCTGGCGCATGAAATACGTCACGACCAAACGTTAGCGATTGGTTAAGGCAGATCCAGAGTGGCACTGGGCAGAGCCAATAGGTTTTAAACTTCAACAGAACCCGCCTTCAAGTGAGACATCGTTTGTCTCTACAGCACTGCTAGACCTTTAGTATGAATGTAATGAGTACCAAGGTCTAGTTAGGACTAGGCTAACTTTTACCTGAGATGATCACATTCTAAATGCCTAGTTGACCAATCAGATTGCTTAATTGGAATTACCCATTGTATAATTGTTGTCCCTACTCCAGGTACACCAGCGTCTTCACACAGGAGAGAGACCGTACCACTGTCAGCAGTGTGGGAAGACCTTTACAACATCTGGTAATCTGAAGATTCACCAGCGCATCCATACAGGAGAGAAACCGTACCACTGTCAGCAGTGTGGGAAGACCTTTACAACATCTGGTTATCTGAAGATTCACCAGCGCATCCATACAGGAGAGAAACCGTACCAATGTCAGAAGTGTGGGAAGACTTTTAGTGTTCCTGGTCATTTGAAGGTACGTCAGCACATTGATTCACATCAGTCTTCTATCCTACCAGAGTATGATGCAACATAATTGCCATTTATATTCATGGCTAAATGAGGTTATGGCGCATCAGATCTTACCATAGCAGCTCAACGCTGTCTGCCACCATCATTTTAAGAGATCTGTTTTACCCTTTAACTAGGGATGCAGGATAATGTTTTACAACAAGTGGATAACCGATGATTACCTCAATGCCGATAACCAGTTAGTAATCTGTAGTTTGTTACCAACCAACTGACATCACTAATAATTGTAAACACAAGCTGCAGTGGACACTGCAGGTGACTTTTAAGATTTGTTGTGGTAAATCTAGTAGACTTTGTCCCTCCTCTTGGAACCCCAGCTGAACATGTATTTCAAATGGCAATCATGCTGCCGTCCTCTGCGACTGAAAAACGTCCAAACCGGCGATGACATGTTTGCTGTTTTGCTCCCTCATCTACTAAGGCCACACCGTGTGGCTCTGCTCAGATGCACAAGTTAAACGTCATGAGAGTGACGACAGCGTGCAGCACTGGTGAAGTTATCGGCTCAATTTAAAGGCTGTAATTTAATTATCGGAATAAAGCATAATTTCTGCATATTTCCCATTATCGTCCGATATTTTATCACTGCGGTTGTCAAAGTGGAGTCCGGGGACCCCTGGGGGTCCGTGGCATATGGCCAAGGGGTCCTGAAAATAATTTATAAAACTCCTACATAATTGAAAAAAATAAAAAATGTGAAGTAAAAGAACCGTACCTTTTTGAGATAATTACCACAGTGTCATTTTCTTCAAGAAAAGTGAATTTAGCCAGTAGGCGGAGCACAAGATTTACAATGCATGTTAATACATTTCCTGGCAAGTAGTACAAGGACAATATTTTTTTTCGGATTCATGGTCATTAAATTGGATTCAGGATGCAAACTATAACAATGGTAGGGGGTCCTTGTAAACATGTATCCATTGTATGGGTTCCTGGCTTGAAAAAGATTGAGAACCCCTGATTTATTGGACCTGATATTTGTCATGCATCCCTACTTTTACCTGAGATGATCACATTCTAAATGCTTAGTTGACCAATCAGATTGCTTAATTGGAATTACCCATTGTATAATTGTTGTCCCTACTCCAGGTACACCAGCGTCTTCACACAGGAGAGAGATCGTACTGCTGTGGAAAGTGTGGGGAAACCTTTAATCAATCTGAACATCTGAAGAGTCACCAGCGCATCCATACAGGAGAGAAACCGTACCACTGTCAGCAGTGTGGGAAGACCTTTACAACATCTGCTTATCTGAAGATTCACCAGCGCATCCATACAGGAGAGAAACCGTACCACTGTCAGCAGTGTGGGAAGACCTTTACAACATCTGGTCCTCTGAAGAGACACCAGCGCATCCATACAGGAGAGAAACCGTACCACTGTCAGCAGTGTGGGAAGACCTTTACAACATTTGGTTCTCTGAAGATTCACCAGCGCATCCATACAGGAGAGAAACCGTAACACTGTCAGCAGTGTGGCAAGACTTTCAGTGATCCAGGTTATTTTAAGGTACATCAGCGCATTCACATCACACGGTCTTCTATCCTACTAGGGTATTATACAATGTAATTGGCGTTTATTGTTGTGGTTTAATGAGGTCAGGGTGCATCAGATGTTATAGCAGCACAAAGCGGTCTGCCATCATTTTAAGAGGTCTGTTCTACCTTTAACCTGATGTGATCACATTCTTAATGCCTAGTTGACCAATCAGATTACTTAATTGGAACTACCCATTGTATAATTGTTGACATCCCTACTCCAGGTACACCGACGTCTTCACACAGGAGAGAGAAAATCAACACCCAAACACATGTCTTGAAGAAAGAAAATAGTTTCCAAACATCTGTAATGTGGTCCTTACTGTTGTGTCATGAATCCTTCCTGATCTCCAAGTAGTCTATTTCTTCTATTTGTTTTCAGATAGTTTATACTCCATGGCCATGCCATTCACCTTGTTTCCCTCACCTATCTCCTCATCTGCAGGTTATTTCCTCATTAGTCCCTCAGTTTATATACCTGTCCACTTCCCTTTGTTCCCTCACAGATTGTCTTTGCATTGTGCTTCGTTCGATGGCATTCGCTACCTGATTCCCTTGTCATAGATTCTGGTTGTTTTTTTTAATAAACCGTGTGGATTTTTGCTGGTCATTTTGTCGTGCTTTTGGGTTCACCTCTGTTCTTGGTCAGTGAGTGTCTTTCAATTATGGTGTACTGGTGTTTCTTCAGAGAAACACCAGTACACCATAATTGTAAGTGTAACAAGTTACAGCACAAACACACAAAGTGAAGAAGTAAAACATCTGTTTTTGTACTCTGACATGTAGATGAATATTTGCTGTCTATGTAACATTAAGTATGTAAAGGTTGAGCCGAAATAACTTTGGTTATTGAGGAATAATTTATTGTTCATATTCATTCAATTTTAAAATGATTGTCAATGTTCACACATCTATGGACGCATTTTAAGGACAATCAAATGAAAATGCAATAGAGAGGTGCAGGAAAGAGTCCTAAAACCCAGAAATCCGTTAGCATTTTGGCACTTCCGGTTCCCCTCATCTCGAAGTCGATGGGTTTTTTGAATGGGTTTTTAGTTAGATACCTGGAATAAAGTACGTGGTTAACACAAGCTAAAGAGATGGCCACGTTTTGGTCTACAACATAAAATACATAAATACCCCACTTGTGAATTTTGAAGCTTTTACGTGTCTTAAAAACGTATGGCGATTGCATTTATGCTTCAGAAATCATAAAAGTAAAGCTAACTTCCGGGTTGGCCTACAAAAATATGTCATCCCTGAACCACTGGCGCAGGGATGACGTATTTTGTAGGCCAACCCAGAAGTTAGCATCGCCCTGGGTTCCCTTGACAAAAAGCCAATGGGGTTTTCCCATTGGATTTTGCATTATTGCAGAAAATAAGCTCTGTGGCAAACAAAAGTCTGACACTAACACGTTTTTTTAAGCAAGATAATCCACCAATGAACACTACTTTTATGATTTTTGAAGCATAAATGCAATCGCCAGAAGTTTTTTAAGACACTTAAAAGCTTCAAAATTCATGAGTGGGGTATTTACTGTATTTTATGTCGTAGACCAAAACGTGGCAATCTCTTAACCATTTCAGACATCTAACCAAAAACCCATTCCAAAAACCTGTTGACTTCAAGACTAGAAAACCGGAAGTGCCAACATGATAACGGATTTCCGGGTTTTAAGACTTATCCCTGCAACACTCTATTGCCGGTGTTCAAAGACATCAGGGGCCCCAACGGGAGGCTTACGCCCAACTTCCACTGGCCCCAGCGCGGGAGCGTTTCAGCAGCGAACCGCTGCGATGCGGCTGGATTCGCGAGAATCACGAGATCACATGGTAATTTGTGGATGTAAAAAGAGAACAACACACAAATAAAATGTTACTTTGCCTGTCCGAAGTTGACTTGCAGTTGCTTTGGTCATTTTGTTCTAGAATTTTGTGCTTTCTGTGTCCTTGAGTAGATGCTAGTAGACGTTTGCTCTTCGCTCTTGTGACGAATAAATAACAGCACATATAACAGGCTGTAATATCCTCACATAGCCACAATGGAACAGGAACTAATATATAAGCTGTATTAACCGCACCTGGCCACAAGATGGCGGCACACATAATACACATCTCTGAAGGTGTTAACATTTCTTCTGTTGATGTTAAGGACTTGGCTCTTTCTGATCATTTCTGTGTGTTATTTGACTTACAGATCATTCCAAATGTTCAGTTAACCTCTGTGTCTGTTAAGAGAAGGTACATAAATGAGAATACCAGTGCAAAGTTTATGGAGGCTATAGCTATGTCACCAACTGTGAGTGCAGAGTCAGTTGATGAACTCCTAGATAAATTTAACTGGAAAATCACAAATGTCATGGATGCTGTTGCACCTATTAAAACTAAGATGATCTTTATCAGAAAGAAAACACCATGGGGGAACACTATGATGGTCAAGGCTGTTACGAATAAATAACAGCACATATGACAACAGGCTGTAATATCCTCACATAGCCACAAGGGAACAGGACCAAATATATAAGCTGTATTAACCGCACCTGGCCACCAGATGGTAGCATACATAATACACTAGGAGGCGGGCACACTGGGGGCGAGCGCTGAACACTAGCCAATCAAAACATAGTACACGTCATAGAGGCCACGCCTGCCCAGGTACTATCGAGCGCACACAGGCAGGAGAGGGCAGAGACTCTACAGGCAGCGTATCTATTAGATATCCAGCTAAGAGTCGCTCCACGCGTGAATTATACAATTCCTCTCCTTTTCCTTCATAGATAATAGACCAAAACCTATAACAAATAAAGTGAGTTAAAAGCGATCCGGAAAGAGAGAGACAGAGAGAGAGGGAGAGAAAGGGAGAGAGACAGAGAGAGAGAGAGACACACACAAAACAATGTTTTCAGCATATAACATTTATCTCATGAATAAAAGGTGATTGTACTCACAAAGCACAACTTCTCAGTTTGTTCTT